>JAUTBT010015006.1:0-22714 GCA_032361225.1 Lepetodrilus schrolli
GAGAGAGAGAGAGAGAGAGAGAGAGAGAGAGAGAGAGAGAGAGAGAGAGAGAGAGAGAGATAATCTCACCCAAGTGTAACTTTCATCGACTAGGGTTGATATATTTGATATTCCAAGAAACGAGGGTGAGAGTTATCACCAAATATCGTTTTGAGAGAGAGAGAGAGAGAGAGAGAGAGAGAGAGACATGGGAGGGATGAGATAGACAGAGACAGAGAGATTGAAAGACAGATAGGATAGGGGATAATGATTGTTTTTAATAGTTTCACCTTCTGTAACTATGGTTAGGTTTCATAATTCTGCTTCATCAAGTGTTTTCTCTTAGCAGTTTCAACGTCATCAGCATGCCAAATGTGTAGCTTATAACAGTAATCCTAACGGTCCAGGAGCCAGCCCAGATATGTTATGATACATACATATCTACTTATTTCTATTATTAAATTTATCATTATTATTATTATTATTATTATTATTATTGTTATTAATGGTATACACGCAGGTCACTGTAAGATGTTAATCAGGTCACGAATAAAAGCACGAGAAATATTTGTAATTTACTCGGAGAAAATCGATATAGGATTACCTTTAAGTGACAAATCATCTTCATAGTTGTCATGATCCTCCACGGTAATTTTTATTGGCAAAGTCTCCAGTTATGTATACTGATGCAGTTACATACTGGTGAAGTTAGTCAGTACATGCATATTGATTGATATATATATATATATATGTATATATATGGAATACGTTATAGGAGTATAATCGGCAACATTAGACATTGTAGACATTACTGGTACGCCGTACAGCACATGCACAGATCCTTATGTTATACAGCTGTAGACTGTTTGATCTCATTCACGTGGTGTACCTGGGGATTTACATGCCATACAGATTAATGATATATAGAACCTTGAAGAACAGTGTCATAACAAATAACTCACGTATATTTCTTGAAGGTCAAGATACGAGGTGTAACATAGCATTGTCAAAATACTGGCTATATTCTAACGAAGACGTGGTGTATGTTTTCGGTGATGAGTTGTAAGAGATGAAATGGGATAGCGGATACTGGCCCTCGTTCCACAGAACAATTGTAGCGCTACGATCTAGTCTTAACGGCGTGTCGACTCTCAATGTGCCACGGTCGTTCTCTGAAACGGGGGCCCATCTCTCTCTCTCTCTCTCTCTCTCTCTCTCTCTCTCTCTCTCTCTCTCTCTCTCTCTCTCTCTCTCTCGGACACACAACTCTCTCTGTCTCTCTCTATCTATCTTTCTTTCTCTCTAATATGAAAGTATCGTAAAATCTCCCTTGAATGGACATCCTCGGGACAAAATAAATGACTGTTCTTACGCTACGTACCAGTGGCGTACATAAGAGACACTAAAACCGACTTCTAGACGATGGTCAGTGAACGAAAAGTGTTACAATAAGCTATATGATACCGCTGATCTTCATTGATAAACAATGTCCTGTTTTTCCTATTGATAATTCACGTACGTGCTTTTTTTTTAACCGCTTATTTATGTTACCAAACAGCTTGAGTTGTGTATATATAGGTTACAAGTGCATAACATTCACGTTTCTTTTATATGCATATTGAACACGTGGCAGCCACATGCTTTCATATATTGTGATAGCACCCGATTTCAACATGTTGAGATATGATTAATACTGCACAATAATCTTGTATTTATGCTATTGAATAAAACAGCAATAAACATAAACACAGACTAAACGTATTATAAAACGGCAGTAAGACATGTTTAATGAAGACAAGCAATGGATCAAACCACTCAACATAGAATAAATGTTAAATAAATAAAGATTACCACAAGGATCCGGTTGATTTAGCGATGAAATAACAGCAGCTAGTTTTTCAATCCTATTGTGTATTGAGATCATGAGTAGAACTTTAACTATCTTAATGTCGAGGTTCTCATCGCAGTCTATGAGGCCATTAACACACTGCACTTCTTATAGTGCGTTAGTATTATGTCTTCCTTAAAGCAATAACGGTTCCCCTCGAATTCCAGGTCCGGTTCTTCTTTAAATGCGGCACTTCAGGCGTCGCGAAAGAGCAATCACTGAATCCGTGTATTGAGGATGAAGTAACATTGGCAGTCCCTGGAAAGTAAGGAATTCCTAAATCGTATCTTTTAAAATAGTTTTCATTTTAAAATATATTTTTAAATTGGGGTTTAGATTCGCTTTCAAGATTACTTCACTTCACGTCTTGTCAGTTTAGGCAGGTAGAAACCGCAACATCCGTAGCGCTGAATGTTGCAGTAAACTTGCGAGCACCAGCTGGTACAAAAACGGACCAAGCATTATATAAATTAAATGAACAATATGTGTAAATGCACTATTCACCATGCAACCATCATGCCACAGATAGGCATGTATTTTTATTGTAGCTAGTGTTAATGTGACCTCATATCGGAGATATCGGTCAGGAGTGTGAAGTACGCCGCTGATTTCTGTTCTCTTGGGGGAAAGGCTAGTGACATCATAATTGTATTGAAAGCATATTCCCAAGGCTTCAAGGTTATCTCATCATGTGATGGTTGTAACAAAACGCGCCAATCCTGAATATTGATTATTTTTTTTCTCCAGGTGAATACGTTTCCCTGTCGTTACATATTAATAATCTCTGACCCTGTCCTAGTAGGAAGTAAAAAGATGTTGACTTGCATTGGTCAGAGTATCATTTTTATGACTCTAAACGTTTTGTTCATATTCATTAAAAAAATTCTATGCTCATTCAATTCATGTGTTAGCCTGTCAACATCTAGTCATTCTGATAGGAATTATCTCATGGTTTTATGGCAAAATATTACGATAATTTGGAAATACTAATTGAGACGCTTACAAACAAACTATTAATAAAGAAACCATGACACTATCACAATAGCGCCAATCTGTGTATATTGATCCTATTGGGATGCCCTGATGACATTGTGCCGAGGTGAGTCTTACTTTATATATTATGCGAACAATAGTATAATCTACATATTATTTTTGGTGGTATTTCTGATGTGAAGTATGGCGTGTGCATGCATTGCGATTGGCTCTTTCGTTCGTATTAACTCTTCTCGGTTAGTTATCATCGATAGAACCGACACAAGACACGAAAGTGACTTGCTTGTACAGTTGAACATCAATATATCCTACCGTATACGTCCTCAAAGATATAATAGTATGTTTTAATGTACGTGGACATGCGGCCCGTTCTTACTACTACTACTAGTACTACTACTACTACTACTACTACTACTACTACTACTACTACTACTACTACTACTACTACTGATTCTACCCAAACGACCACTTTGACCGATTTCCGACTTCATTAATTTTGACTAACGGTACGCAAAGGAAGAAGCTATCAGCACTTGTATTCGACAACCTTTCTGAGTGTAAAGAAGACTTCACCCATTAAGCTTACTAGGTTTACATCTCAACACAATGTCAATTGTCAAGATATTTCTAAAGCAATTTATGAATTCAAATGAGACAGCCAAGTCTTTCCTATTAATCCTTTTGTCTATGGTTGGCACCGAAGTCATATTTGAACAAACCAAATTTTATAGACAAATAGACACAGGCGATAACCATTTAACATTAGCACAGGTCTGGTCTTGACTATTCGAGATCCTTGGTCCACTTCCAACAATATATGTTGAGAACATCACGTCCCAGTGAGTGTTGAGAACATCACGTCCCAATAAGTGTTGAGAGCATCACTCCACTACATCCCTTCATTCTAGCGGTGGTAATTCACTGGTCTTTAATCACAAGGCGACTGCAAGACGAAGTGATGTCTTCACTTGCTTTCTATCAGTATCAGGACATCAAATATCAGCTGTGATGTATACATACAACCGAAAACGGTGATCCATCACAAGCTTTTGCTTTGATGTGTTGCTTTGATGTGGCCATTTCTCATACGTTTTATACTGTACATACATACACACTCCATCATATACATACCACACTGTTATGTGCTCCAATGACTCCAAACTATCGATTTACAACTACCGTAATTCTCGAACAGCTATTGTATATACCGTGATATGATGGTATACATCTCTCGCTATGTATTGATGCCAATACATTTTCGTTATTATGCGGTTTGTTGTGTACACCAGTTACAATATCATCACTCGATCACGTGGACTTATACGACATTTGGGTCTTTTAACCGTACCGGTTTTCTGAAGCACCAGCTAGCAAAATCATGCCCTTCTTGAAGCACTATTCTTCTGTTATCTATTTGGTTTTGTAGATGCTTACTCGTCTGAGTAATAATAAATAAATGATTATGATGATGATGATGAAGAAGATGATGATGAAGATGATAATGATGATGAAAATGATAATAATGAATAATAATAATAATAATAATAGATAAATGCTGCTGCTGATGATGATGATGAATATGATAATGATGATGAAAATGATAATAATGAATAATAATAATAATAATAAATAAATGATGATGCTGATGATGATAATGATGGTGGTGGTGGTGGTGGTTATGAAGACGTGACCCTTGACGTGACCCTTGACATCCAATTCGAAACATACACACAATATGGTTTGATTGGAAACTATGGTTGGTTGAATGAACGCCACGTTTGTTTAGAGATACTCTGAATGCTGGCTCCATGATGCTCTCTTCAGCTAGAACGTCAATCGAATGTTTCACAAGCGAAAGTAATATAGAATCTTTGTTCGTAAGAGGAAGAGAAGCGAACAACGTTATTTGATTAATCCATTAGTATTTAGGAAGGCCATATGATAAACGTGGATCAGACTCCCCTACCAAATGGCCGCCCCGTTTCCAACTTCAACCTCAGTAAACCCATTCTGTGATTTGACATCCCGGCGCGATTTGATCAAATCTTCCTCCTACAAAGGCGTTGCCACTTCCCTCTCCAGTGCTGGCATCCCGTGCTGAACGCGAGTTTCACTTAGTACTGTGATAGGCAGTCATATTAAACAACTATCGATCTGACACAGCGACAGAGGCAAATGGCCGCCCCGTTTCCAACGGAACTACTGATCATGCCCGGTGACCTTGACCCCGACTCTATGTGACCTTGATCTAGCTCATCTTGTCAATTACTGGACATAAGCGAGGTGAGCTGACCCAGTGAACAAGCAGCACCGACTAGGAATAAAAGATAGATATCTGACGCCCGGGATCGCATTGCTGGTGCTATAATGCGTTGGTGGTTCATTCAAAATTAGAAAGAGTTATTTCTGCTGTAGCTTGTGTCATGGTTCGGGATCTCATACTCAGAACAGGATGCAAGAGTAGATGGATGCTTCTGCATTTGGATCACTGTCACTTCTCCTTATCCATTTTTACAATCCAAAAGCAGTAGTCTAGAGACCAACATATCCATTCTGCCTAGGTTTATATAACCAGTAAGGGACCCAGACACCGAGATAATATTTTAGTGCCTTCCGTTTTCCTGTCATACATATTCGTACTAGTATTGGATATATCGTATTACTCTAGCTGCTCTTCTCTAGAGTATTAATTGATAGGATGTGTCAAGTGTGAAATGTGGCCGAGGAATTGGTAGTGTATACGCTTGGAAATGTAGGTGTATGTGAGTGTTGGGGTAGGAATGGGTAGGTTCGGGCGTGAGGGAAGGTGGATGGATGTGCTCTCTCTCTCTCTCTCTCTCTCTCTCTCTCTCTCTCTCTCTCTCTCTCTCTCTCCCCAACTCTACTAATATCTCCGTTCCGGAACTAGTTGTACCAGTTATTTCTGAGATATCATATACAGGAACCCTTCACACACTCCAGATTGATGACAAACAACAGATAACAGTTTCATTGCCAATAAGTCTGGACAATATATTCCCGACTTCCCATAGCACACGTCGGACAATTAGCGATCAATGAAATAATTACGTGGAGACACAGTGCTCCTTTGTATTGATATGACATAAAGAAGAGCAGGCATTTCTCTGTAGTAGATATTTGTGAGGTGAGGCGTAAGAAAGGTCGTAATGAAGTCCGTGTGTTGCTTTTTTCTTCGCGGAGAGAGAATCCTCCATCGAGAGTAAACAGGCCAGCCATGTTTCTGCCCCCATTGGTAGGCGGAGGTGATGCCAATACTAATTGGCATTTTTTCCTGGATAAGCCGTGCATGATCCCGTGGTTGACCATCAACAAAACATGCTGAGTGTTACTCGTGTGTGGTACCTATTGGTATTTGCAGGTTCTGATTTGAAATAACACGTGTCAGGAGCGCTGTACCGTACCGGGTGGTAGGTGGGTTAAACCATCACGTCAAGATTTAGTATGTCTGATTCCAAATGTCTGATTGACGTTGATGGATAACCTGCCTGTTAGCTGGAATCCAGCTACGGTGCGAGTTTAACAGCACCAAGAATTATTCAATCATGCTCATTTTCAGTTTGACTGTTGCTATAAAGCAGTTGTTTGTTATGTCTGTAATTTATCTATACGATCCTATTGATAGTAATAGGCGAATGCACGACATATTCTACAGTCGTCTTCAGTGTGCCATTGCTAACTACAATCGCCATTAAGTATTGTAGCAGGAGGGGTCGTTTCAATCATACTATTATTATGTCATTTCGCCTTATCACGAATTCCTTTATACTTCTGTGAACATTCAGATGCTCATTTACCTTGAATGAGGTGTGGGAATGTAATGCCTTTTGAGCACGATGCCGGGAACTGTTAACATTCTTTGGTTATCATTCCTTGTATCTTCTGCATGCGAGTAGACCATCCATAGTCTCAGAGGGTGAAAGTAAATAGTTTGAATATGAATTACATTGGTTTATATTATATCTATACGAAAGGAACCAATGAAATTCTGTACGCTCTGATCTCCAGAAGTATAGACTTAACTGCTCTAGGGGAATATTTTGAATAGGAGTATTTGGATGAGAACATTATTATGAGAAATATTATTTCTGACATATTCTGCGCCAGACAGTTTAAATTTGATGAACTGGTGTCATGTATGTACAGCTCAAGTGTTATACAAGATATAGGGCACCTGTTACTGATAGTATTCACTAGCAGCTATCATGACGCCTGTTTGCTAGGACTATGAACGGTTTAATGATATACAATTATTGACAATTAGTCAGCATCCTTCCGCCCAATGCCAATGACCTCAAAATCCGTGACACTAGTTATCCAGACTAATTTACATCAAGTAAGCATATCAGTATAATTACTATGGATTTTCAATGGTAAAAACGGTTCAATCGTTAGTGATGTCATATAATATACGTTTTCGGTGAAACATACGAATAAGAATTTGCTGTCATATATGTTGTTACCTAGATAACAATTTCTTGTCATACGTATTTTACCTAGAACGATCCGTTTTGTTTATGCATTTCTCATGCTATGGCTAATAAATGTGTAATACATAGTTTATTGTCAGTAATAAATACATATAATATTGGTAAAACATTTTCTTTTGTTAAATGGAAGATTGCTTTATTTATCACGGAATATTAATATACAAATTGCTTTACCTGCATTATTTTATATAAAATAGTGGGACTTTCGTGGAAATTCCTATCGTTTTACTTTGTGTACCTGTTACCCTGTAAAAGCTTTAATTAAAACGGTGTAAGTTTAAGAATATTAATCGCATGATTCAAGCAGCATACGAACAACTCTAAGTTTCCAAGGATATTTGTTAAGTTTCCAGAATATGGAAACTGATATTAAATATATGTTTGGTGTGAAATTCCAGTGAAGAGTCCTTCATTCATACGTACAAGTAACTATTATTAGGAAAGACAGATCGCAATAAATGCCATAAATACATGTTGTGGAACGTAAATCCGTATTTAGATAACAAGGAAACATTTGCTTAGACAAAATACTTTTGTTCGACGAAACAGGAATGTGTTTGTTGTCAGCAGATTGACCGTTCTCCGTCTTCAGACGCGTAATTCCAATTGACAAACGTCGGCTCTGGTTTTAGTCCCCTAGTACATTGACAAGAAAATTATTATGAATTGTTTTTAAAACATAAAGCTAGACGAGAAATAGCAACAACATATTGAGAGTTGCACGTCGACATTCTGTCCCTGGGAAATGGAACGTTTTCATTGAGGATCAGCGAGCTTAAGACTGATTTATCTCCCTTTTGGGTCACGTGATCAAATTGGATAAATCTCCTGTCTTGGCAGATTTAACGTAGTAATTATTATCGCACTACGTGTTTTCCCGACGGTTTGACTTGATCTACACAATAGCACATATTTGGTTGTCTTTGCTGGTTACATTTACATTCAAGATGTATTAACACTTTTATTATATTTTATAGTAATGCAGTGAAAGGGAACATTTTCATTGAGTCCAAAACCATAAATCAGGAGAATCATGTACTTATGAACACCTCAATCAACGGCCCCTATAATCGTATTATCCAGCGAATCCATTCCGCCTGTTATAAGTATCCCATCAAGCAAGCCAGTAAAACAAACCACCCTCATAATGAAACTTGATAATTGAACTTATCTTATCACCACAGACCTAAACCTCTTCGATCTTCCAACGTCCCGTGGCACGAAGAGAGCGTTGCTTAATATACCCGCATGGGATGAAACCATTCAAGACTCTTTGATCGTCTTTTCTGGCTCACGAGCACACGAATTGGTTTGGTCTAAATTCACCGACGAAGTCCTTTTCTTAAACTACAATGAACATATTTCTACGGCAAACGTACCAAAGAACTGCTACTATACTGTTCGCAAACGTATCCTTGACTTCTATCAGCTAACATGATGAAGTGGTCTAAGATTGATCAGATCTAACGCAGTGAGGTCTGGCTCAAACAGGTGGGCTGAGAACATACCGAAACATGTGTTTCCTTTTGTCGTAAGAAAATGGCCGATGACTGTTTCGACTCGGCATGCTCTCCGAGTGTACAGCTTGTTCTGCGATAGCTAGAAGGCCAGTTACACCGGAATAATCCATTACATTATGGTATTAATTGATATTACTAAAGATAAAGTTCGTGTGTAGTGTATTCGCGTCGTATCGTACGCATTTAAACTCTTAAATTTCCCCATTCCTTCACTATAGGATTTGTAGGGTGGTTGAACAAAAACGTCTACGAAATATAAAATCATATGTTTAAGAGGCTGGATACACCTCTATTCAATGTCAAGGTAAATTTCCAACATAATTATGTAAACTATACTCGATTTGTTACGTATTCGAGTTGTACTTTGATCTTGATTGACGTCACAATACCGATGTAGAAATAACGTAGAGTTTTGCTGTGCGATGTCACGCTCAGACTGGTCACTTTACATGTCTAATGAATAATAGATGCGCATATAGAACATAGAACCAGTCTCTGTTAAAGGGAAACACTCCAAGCTAGAATGTTTTGTCATGAGGCCGGCAGGGTGGGATGGCGGCCAACAAACATTGCTAATCTTGTCAGCTGGCCCCGGCATTACCTCCCCGTCCTTCCCGTCTATGACCTGTACAAACACATATTAGCAGCAACTGACTGGCAACTATAGATTCCCTGCTAGATCGACCTCATCAGCAACTAGCTTCTGAGAGAGCACTGACCTGAGCAAAGCAGAATCATATTCCTGTGATATCCTGTTGCGATACTGTCGCATGGTTTAACGCCGTTTGGGGACTTGTGGTGTCACTGCTCATGTCACCGCTGATGCCGATATGTTTCTGTGATACAGTGTACATAGGGAAATAGTTCTTCCTTGAGGCTTGTGTCCAATGGGATAGCCATTCGATCTGTATTTGTCAGGACACTCCTGTACGAAACGGCGTAACTCTAAGGTAGCCTTGTAGAGCCCTGAATTGTAATAATCGAACCAAATTGTAATTCCTACCTTGTATTGTAATAAAAACGGCCCTGAATTGTAATACCTCAAAATATTGCTCTGAATTGTAATAATTTACCAACCTGAATTGTAACACAAAATTGCCCTATATTGTAATAATTCGAACTGGCCTGAATTGTTTCATGCTTAGCTACCCAAATTGTAATAACATGGAGTGATGAATAATGATTACATAGATGTTAAAGTTTTTGTATTGAAGATATTCCGAATCACTATAAAGACATTATCCGTTATGAGAAATATATTGTTGGGGTCAATGTTAAATGTCATTCTGGTGTCAAACATAATCATAACAAGTTTCAGTGACAATGTGAATGGAATTATTCTAGCACTGGAAACGGAAGCTTGGGTTGTATACCCCCAGGGAGTTCAAAGGAACACTGAGTGCACAGTGTTCCATTGCCTGGGGGTAATAATGTAGTGCTTTGAGCGGATGGGTCTGCCAAATTATCAATATTCATTATTGTATTATTATTATTATTATTATTATTACTACTACTACTACTACTACTACTACTACTACTACTACTACTACTACTACTACTACTACTACTACTACTACTACTACTCCTACTACTACTACTAGGCATATTAGTTCGTCTTCTTCTTCTTCTTATTATTATTATTAATATGATTCATAATATTATGATTGTTGTTATTATCATTAGATGGTGAGCCAAATATATGAAGACCTCCATTTGGACATTTACTAAAAAAAAGTTGCCTACATATAGGAGGGGGATGTGAGGTGGTTGGAGTGATGCTAATGCAGAAGGGGGTGGGAGTGGAGGGTGGACGTGTGTGTACCGTATGACTTATATAACATTTGAATAGAATCAATAATTGATTTTGGACTGGTTAGGAAACTGTATATTACACTAAAGCATAACATTAGTAGGCTAATGGTCGAGTGATTGGGAGTATTTAACAATAAATCTAATACGTTCTACATTAAATCGAAATTCTCAAAGAAACTAGATAATTTTGAGAATATACGTGAAAATTAACATATTATATTTAATACGGTATGCACAAGTACGATCAAGGAATATAAAAAAAAGCCCATAGATCTGAGAATTATTACCCTAGCGTGTTGTTTCAAGGTATGTCGTACGTCGCTGCTGACAATGAATTGACGTAGTAGATGCATTGTAACGTCAGAGAGGTTACGTCTCGAATATGCCTATCTCAGCATAGAATCTGATTACCTTTGGTCAAAAGTATATTGATTCTAGGCATACTTACTATTTAAATTACATCTGGGGCAATAAATAGTATATTACACAATGTTCTATTTAATATTAACTTTATGTCACTCGTGAAATAATGTTATGGGCACACGCTGAAGCTCGTGCATAAAAGTATTACACTCGGGATATAAAGTTAATATTAATAGAGGCCTTGCATGTGACGTAATGCACAGTCACGTGGCTTCGAGAGTGGAAAAACATACGTAATTTGCCACTGTTGCTATCATCGGGATTCGTCACCAATATTCGAAGAAATATGAGTTTTAAACGATTTTCTGTGCGTATTGTTGAACTAGACTGGAATACAAGTTGGTGTATCATGTTATCCATTTATCGAGAATGGCAGTCTTACCCATAGCAAGAAGAATCGGCATGAAATATCGGAATATATTACGGCCAGCCCTTCGTATCGGGTAATTAGTTATTTACCCAGTGTTGTAGACCATACCATACCTAGACCACATATTTGTACGATATAATGTTACCTAAATTAAACGTGTTGCACAAAATAAAGCCACATTTGATGATTTCTTTCCACCTGTACATGCCATTTTGTTCACGGTCGCGTTAGGTTTTACACTGGCAGCATCAGTTTTCGTGTGAATAGTTAGTTGTATCACAAATAAATACTCACATTCAAATATGTTTTTAAATTATTTATAAGACTTATAAAAGTATGATTTATTTTACCTCAATGTTCGTTTTCCAATTAGCGAGATAGTTTTCCGAAAAAGTTCACTGCTTAAAAACACAAAAGGTTACGGAAGGCCGCTGTCATTTATCATCTAGGGATGCTTCTTTCTGCCACCAGTTGTGACGTTAGCGAGTGGTCGCTATGGACACAATTATTGTTCTATGAAAGGCCTCAATAGAACATTGTGTAATATCCTCTATTTCTTAAATTCGTAAAGGAACCAACTAATCCTTGCACGTTAATAGGTAATTTAACGGTATCAAAACCGACCCGAACTTGCGTTTTTAAATACTTACTTATTTATAGACATTAATCTAGTTCCCAGATGCTATTTACTTTGTCATCAGAGTTGCTTTGTTACAACCCGACATGCTCCAGACTAATTATTATAACACAGATGCATTACCTTCACAAGATTAATGAGGCTGTCCATTGATCTGTATATATAGATCGTTCAAGTCGAGACAGTATGGAAAGCAACCAATTCATGTTATGCATTCTCGAATACTACCCAAAGTCAGGTGGAACAAAACCGAGGCACTCTGGAATTATTCCCAATGCTTGAAGAGACAACAAAAACTAACGGTTGTCTGAAACGATACTCAACGGATCAGAATTGAGGTTGTAACTATTGGCATTAAATAAAATGGATCAAAATCTACTCTGTCCGGAACTATTCAAATTCCAAAAATGGATCAAAATCTACGCTGTACGGAACTATTCGCATTTCAAACATGGATCAGAATTTAGTTTTCGAGAACGATTCTCATACAATAACTTGATAAATACATCGATATTGTAACTACATGTATTTATATTGAAAAATGTATCAAGATCTAGGTTTCTGGAGTGATTACCACTACTAAACACAGATCAAAATCTAGGTTCTGGAACGATTCCCATTCCAAAAGTGGATCAGGACTTAGGCTGTCTGGAACGACTCCAATTTAAAAGGACAAATCAATATATTGAATACAGCCTAATAAAATTATTATTTTATTTTGATGCAGTTTGTAACGATTCTTATTAATTCTTAAAATAAAAATCAAGGCAAACGTGATGGAACAAAGTCGATACACTGGAGCCATTAGCCAAGAGAGCAAGACAGTGATCGAAGTCCAAAGCCAGCATTGCAATAGAATGATGGCGTATTACTATTAGCAACAGCCACTTGCCACTGATCCTCGCTGCCATTACGTCTTCTGTTCGTCTAATAAAGACATGGCAGTATTGATTTTATTTTATTTGATAGTACTCTTTGATTTCATGTAAATTGATCAATTGTGAATGTCACATAATTGAATGGAATCGTTGGCCATTATATCAAAAGGCGTCAGTTGTAATAATTTAGCGGAGCTGTGATTGTACTGTGATAATGCTTGGTATGTACCAACGTTGTACAAGGAAGTTAAGACATACATGACTTCACATTCACGATTTAAAAAACCATCTCTGTAGATCTAAAGCCATTATTTTCTGAGCGTTTGGTTAATGTTCTTCTTGTTTCGTTTAAGGTTAGATTCAAGTCCAATTCGTAGATCTGTGCTGTCCTACTTGGAATGATAATGTTATTTATTACCCAAAAGGGAATTAGTTTTACTTCAGAAAGATAGCACTTGCATATGGAAGATATGTGCAAATCAAAATACAGGAAGTCATGCAAATGCACTTGGAGAGAGAATGTAAAATAAATTGGGATGGGGATACTGGCCATGGAAAAGAGACACATAAGCGCAAATGTTAATTTGCAGGAACTGCTGAAGAGTAGCTATTAGGCTGCTGATCGAGGACGAACAAAAGGCAACTGATTGTAAACTGTCGTTAATGCCCACTTAGCATTTTGCACCAGCAGTTCATTGTCTGGAACCGTAGACCATGCTGTAACCATCTTCATCAGACACGACATTGCATATGTTGTGAGCTCACCTTGATAACGGTACACTCAAGCTCTACCATCAGTCTTGAACAATGAAGACTTTCTTACATACGACAAGATCAATTTCAACGTTGCCAACGCTGAACGAACCATGCGTTATCACATTTTGCGACGGCGTCGGACTAGACATTGTACCCCGAAAGGTGTGTAAACACGAATTACTGTTTGGCGTAATCTTGGTGGAACCATGTTGAGATTAATCACTTGACCTGACGCTCTTGGAGGCGAGAACTCCACTCTGAGGAACCTGATAAATGTCCAAATTGATTCTTCGTAAATAAAGATGTCTCCACATAGACCTCTCACTCCCAGACATGCATGCTATGTGGTCAGTTCGTGTGAACGGCTATGCAGACTCACGATTAGGGAACACTTGCATCTAGATGTATGTATTATTGTATGGTGTGATGCTCATGCCACTATCACGCTCTTGATTCTTAAACTAAGAATTCCTGAGGTCTTGTTTATCGTAGGATGGCACATGCAGTTTTGATGCATGCCAACTTCGAATCGTTGACCAGACTGTGTTTATTTTACTACACACTATGGATTATGATAATGTGTACCATTAACGGACTCATTTATATACAACTTACCCTGAACGTGACGATGTAATCGACGACAGTCAGGTGATAACACCAAGCACTTAGATGCTGACACATGGTACGTATAAATAACACAGGTAGTTGGGGACAGAGGACACATACAGGTAGCGACAGAAGCGACAGGCAGGTGGACAACATAACATAACATGTCCTCTGTGACAGAAGGTGTCCAAGGATTAGTATCACCATTTTTTTAAGTAGGGGAAATCGTATTCAATGAAGTACAAAGTCCCTTTAAATTGTACGACTCTGATAATTTGGTTTGACTATCATATAGACATGATATACAGGAATGACAGAGGATACACGCATATTCTAACAGACACTCATGCGCGCACACACTCGCGCGCGCGCGCACACACATATGACTGACAGATGACAGACAAGACGCGCTGACAGAAGGCACGGACAATTTCAGCAATTGGATATACACGACTCCACGTGGCAAATTATAGCCTTAAAATACAGCACCATAAAAAAATAATACAGCAACCGTTAGATTTACATCAAACCATTCATCCATGTGTTTACCACCTCAGTAATATAATATATTTCTCCATATCACAGTTCTGATCTGAAATGTCGACGCTGTAGTGTTAACAGCGTGGAATCAAGAGATATGCATGTAGCATCCGATTAGATTTCCTCTCACAGGGTTTCCTTGCCTTTCCAAATGTCAGATTCTTAATTAAGATTCCAACGACAAAGTTGAAAAGACTGGTGACAAGTGTATAAATATCTTATTCAATGATTACGAAAATTATATATGAAATGCACGCCGATTTCCTTGTAGTTTAGTTTTATGATTTTCAAAACAGTGTAGAAGCATGTATGATTGATTCAATTAATTATAGGTTAATGTATTGGCGTCATTTGAAGATAATGAGTTCTAGCAATAGTTCCACTAATATTTGAATTTAAGCATTAAATAATTCTAGATACCGTTCGAGTAATGGAAAGTGTCAAGACATGCAGTTCCCTATAATAATTTCCATATCTTTCACATTATATGATTGAACACAATATTTCCAAGTTAATTATCCATACTCTACCGAACTGCGCTGTGCTGTCATGTTAAGCATTGTAAATCATTTTAGAATCCGATAGATTCAGTAAATTACGTCTGCTCTCCTACTCCCTGTCAATGAAGATGGAGGCAATCATTTTCGATTATTTTTATTATTATATATATTTTTTTTAAATTGAACGTGTTTGCCATTCCTATATGCTGGTTAATCGAACGTTTCGGCGTTCCTTATAACATTTACAAGGAATATCGTATCTTGTCAGATACGACGTCGCTTGCTGTGAACATCGGCGAGAGTAATCCTTGGACATACTTGGTCACAGTACATCTGGAATTGTCACCTAATTCACCACAATTATATTTGCTGCAGTGTACATATGTTAGGATAAAGGCATCCAGTTTTCGTTGGGTAGTGTGTGTCAGACTCTGTAATGTAATGTGTACCATATCATTCTCACACCAGTCGTGGTTCGGTGATCTTACCGTACCACAAACCTAGTGTGGGTTATTTTCCCACAAACTGCAGACCACAACATTACTGAAATCGGTTGAAAAATCCCGACATTATGGCATGCGCAATAACGACAATTACCCACATCAATGTATACATTAACATTAGGTCATACAAAAATGGCGTATGAAGATCATCAATGCGACGGCTCTCATTGGCCGCTATCTACAACGGTGCTCAATCTGCTCAGCCATGAATACAGTCATTACCTGTAAGATTAATGAGTGGGTACCTGCACATTTCCAGGCTTTGATTTCTCGGGACGCACATACAATGGTTGCTTGATCAGGTATTTAATATTGATGATCACCTAATCATGCTGCGAGGTATAGCCTAGTGTTGTCGGGCACGCACAGTGCTGGAGCAAGCCTATAGTATGTAGTCGCTTTGTATTAAAGAATAAATGCAAATGAACATTAATGACATACGAATATCGGGCTAGAAGTTAATACTTTGTTTTTGGTAATAATTGGCTAAAAACGTCAACAGTAAGTCAATGTGTGTATCATCCCACGGTCATGGGAAGAATATGACTTGAATGTTGAAGTAGCATTAATAAATGTGAAAGTTGAAATGTATCCCCAATGAAGACAAAGTATGTCTTTCAGCTTAACTGTCAGCATTGACAATTCGTGACAAATCAAAGCAATGTTGGTGTAGACTGCTTGTCTAATCTTGTGTTTTTGAAGAAAAGGGTGTATCTGCACAAAAACTAATTATGTATGCCATCAAGCAGTCTCATTTAGAATGTGTAATACTGCGGACTATCCATTCACCGTGTATTGTAGATACCTCCCTCCGATGCTATGATAAAGTGATGTATTTCAACTAGTTGCATTGAATATGTAAGTCTATGGCAGATATAGCTGAGCCTGAACATGAAATCTCATAGCTATCATGAGGCTAGCATTGTCATCTACAACTGTATATGACCTGCTTTTAGACTTAACTCCATGAATTAATTAATTACCTGGCCCCCGAAACAAGGACATCCTAAATATAGGAGCTCCTAACTTAATAACCCAGTTTATCACCTTCTAAGTTAGATGCCGATTTAAGAATGGATAAGACTTGTGACGTCGTCGTGAAACACTTGTTACGAGGTGATAACTTTTATGACTGGTTTAGGGGATCCTAACCAGTTAAGACACCGTCGTGAAACGGTGGCCTGGAGTATATATATATATTATATATGAAATTCCCACAACTTTATTCATGTCTGGGAGAGAGAGAGAGAGAGAGAGAGAGAGAGAAGATGGAAAATGCTGTTGTTATGAAAAGCATGTACTTTCAGCTTTCTAATATAAAATTGGAGGGCGAGGGGATGAGGAAAAGAGAAGAGGGGATAAAGATAGAAAGAAAGAAATATATGATGGAAGAAGGAAGACGGAGGGTTGGGGCAAAAACATCGATCTAATTATATAAACAATAGGAAGTTATCCAGTTATGTATTTCCAGCACCGTCTGACCTTTCTGGCCATCTACAGAGTGCCACAAAGATCGGTTTTGAAGTGTAGTCTCAACCTGCCATGTTAAAGATCATTACATGCGCACATTCCACCAGCTAAACATGCTCCTGACAGTAACGGAGGAGGTGCTTTGTCGTAATTACGGTCCATAGATATGTTCTTGGATTGGTATTGACGCTACAAATGAGACATGTTACCTTGGACCTGAAGTTGGCAGCGACAAGAGCAGCTACTGTTTGCGGACAGGAGAAGATTCGACCTCTTATACTCTGCACGTTAAAGCCTACCCGTATCGCCATAGGCATGAACAACGGGTTTCAGAATACCTACCGGTGTTTCATCCTAATGCGTTTAGTCGTTGCAATGTCGCAACTTATGTATGCCCCGTGTCATGTGTCCTCCTGTCTTGGTACGATATATAATCGCATAATGGAGTTTACAAGATAACACATTGTATATTATTTATTTAGTCTAACGTTTGACATTAAATCGTTTAACACTGACTATGGCGTGTGAAGATTAAGTCGATGAGGACATATCCGTCGGTTACTGTCAATTATTCAATATACGTGGTGGATATCTACTGTGTAATAACGATTCCATAATCAACAGTGTTGATTACGTATTTTTTGTATTCTAGTGCTTAGGTGAAATGTACACATTTTCAACTGCTAGTTCGCCCTCATGATGAAGCTGTTTGTCGGCAGTTTTCAATGTACCTGTACCACCTATTTTGTCAAGATATCCAGACATCACCGGCCACGCATCACTGGGATTGACTTGATGCTAAATCATATTCAATGTAAAGTAACCCTTTTTAGCCCATGGTCCATCGAACAAAAGGTGAACACCCACTATAGTGTTTCATAGATAAGACGTGTCGAGTCCAGCTTAATTTAAGCTGGAAATATACTGGAGTTCCGCCTCTGGGTATACCTTCTGTACTGAGAACAAGCGCGTCTAGCTGAAGATGATTGGATAATAAATAAGTAATGCCAAGTTAGATAACGGAATAAGACAGTTTAACATTGTTTGCCCGTAAGGAACCTCCAGACAGCTGCTGTCGAAGTCATAGTTAAAGCGAGTCAAGACTTGAAATACCACAGTCACGCAATCAGGATGGTGTATACTATATCTATACACTCTATTGTTAGGTCTTCATTCCACGACCAACTTGCCCCAGTACTTGATGTATAAATCTGTCAGAATACCAGACACCAGTCGTTATTTCTGCGATATCCGTTGAGGAATATATTCCTAATGTCATTTGAAATTAATTCAAAATGTCATATCATGAACATTGTCATTAAACTGCGCTGAGTATTTTCGTTGTAAATTCGTAAAACAATTCCCCATAGAATGTATCTGTGTTTAGCTTTTATTATGAGTTATCGACGAATATACAGTTTGGGCATTACTGAATGCCCTAGACCATGGCTTGAAAGCTCTAACGTATAGTATTTTGCATGACAAATACATTGTATTGTAGTTCACGTAAATCTTAGTATCTGGTAATCTTCTGGATTCATCAAAACTCAATCAAAGTCACCACAAAGCCACCTGTTCGTGGATACTTTATTAGTCGACTGAACCAATGAATTGAAGACACACTTCAATAAGATCAATAGTAGCATGACCCTGTCCTCCAAATTGAATCCGTATACACAACAGAACTTGCAGACATTTACGATTGAATGACTAGTTTAATTACCCTGGATACCTCAATTTATTAGTGGTCAACGTGTCTTTCTCATTAACTTCAAACATCGCTTCTCTCATCCGTACACTATGTACTGCCTTAGTTACAGCTAATCTATGACGATGTAATCTGTGTATTGTCAATGCCATCGGTGATGAATACCACTATATTCTCAAATGCCATTATAAACCAACGAAAATTGTACATCCTTAAACAGAATTATAAGCACCATAGTGTATTTAAATTCCGTCTGCTAAGTCGTCTCGTGCAATAAGTACATTAAAACAGAATCTAAGTATATTTTGTAAACTTATTATCACGATGTAATGCCACCTCACCCTCCTCCAAACCGTCCGTTTGTATATGTAATTTATGTACCATTTTACTAGGATTTTCTTTGGGTATATTATGTACACAATATTCAGTCTTGTTAACTATATTTTGTTAATATTAAATAATACAAACACGTCTTCATGTAAACCTCTCCGCCTATTGTATATGCATTCTATTAATGTTGTACCTCACATGCTGTGGTTAACAGCCTGAGTGAAATAATGTTCTGTTCTGTTCTGTTAAATTATACTAGGTGCCATTAATTAACTGAACATAATATGTCGACAGCTTGCTCTATACCACGTAATAGTCCAGGCCCAGCGTCTCAGCGATGACATGCTTATCATGTTTATACTAATAATAATTCAATTATGAAGTCTTATTCAAATTATAAATATTTCTTAATTTGAAAAGTGAGATCACTTCTTGTCACGCTTGAAACACGTAATAAACGCATCAAATTAGAACCAGATGTATAGTAACAGCTTATATTGAAACATAGCAAAAGTTAATGACTTCAGTTTAGCATTGAACATGTATTGGAATACTAGTGGACAAGTCTATCAATAACAACTACAACATATTTGGAAAATCCATCCATCAAGCTCTAAACATGAAATAGATCTGTAGAGTTCACTTTAGCGTAAGAATATATTTGACGATGATATGACAGAATATCGCTGGAAATAATCGATTTATGTTAACTGCTTTATTTTATCGATATTGAGCAAGTCGGTTGGACACACTGTCAAAAGATAACATTGACTGACTGTAAACAGTGTTCTCAAAATATCTCAGAATTCACGATGCAATCTGAGGAATTTTTCTATTTCCATAAAGTGAATTTCTAACTTCAAAACATGTTCTCTCCTATTACATATTTACCTGGACATTCACAGTACACGTGCAGCAGGTTGATCACTGTAACAATGTGTACACCATGTTCTGACCGACAACAATGGAGTATCATTGAGTGCACATGAAGAAGTAGAAAGCAAGCATTTACTTATTTACAACATATCCCTCTGCAGTGCTTACTTTGACAATAACAACTCTATCTACTCTTCCTTCGCCAGATTTAAAGCATCTTTAAAAGCTTCCAAGGGACACCGTGTATCCATAGACGGCCCAATCAACGCATATCTCATCGCCATCTCAATGTATCAACGAGCAATTTCTTGCCTTAATTGGATTCAATGTAATCATTAAGTAACTTACCGGAACCTCACCCGTCTTGGGGGCATAGTGCTGGGACGGGTCCCTCGACTTGACTGGGAGCCAGCCCGGTGCCGAATGACTCGCAGCCTCTGAGCGAACTCCACTCTACTTTGCAATCCGCTGGATGCGTGGTCCTTCGCGACACATTACAGTTATACCAGCAGATAGCAAATACCGATGAGCTGCTTTTTTAATTCGTAGGAAAACTGAGAGAAGAAAAAGTGAAAGAAAGGTCTAGCTTAATCGATGATGGGGGATTTCCAAGCTAGCTTAAGTTTTAATTGACTTTGTGCTGGATGCTCCCAGACACGGAACCTGTTAGTCTGCAGGGTTCTACCAGACACGGAATCTGTTAGTCTGCAGGGTTCTTCCAGACACGGAATCTGCTTATCTGTTGCTGGGCGAGATCAATGAGAAACCACGAATCGTGATAGAATTCCTTGTTCCAAAGGTTTGAAACAATTCCAATCGCACCATTCCAGAAATTTCTCAATATAATTTCATAGATTTCTTTTGAAGTTCTAGAATGTATTCCAAAATCTGTCTCGCCTAACTGTATTCTACTTCGAGATCAATACTGATTGCCTAAGATAAAATTATCAGTAAATGAATTTAGATAATTGAAATACGTGTTGATCCACGTTTCGGTCTCGATTATCTGCTGGTAATGACAATGGAAAGTTGTACCAAGGTGACCATTTGATCGGTTTACGGACTGTACCACTCTGCTGTGCCGAGTTATCTTCATATATTGTTCCTTTATCACCGCTACTGCTTGTCCATGATTTAGTGCTCGCTCTTCATTACATAAATGCGCTTCTGAGGATTCAAAACAATAACGTCATGGCCTAATAATATAAACGTAAATTGTTTGATAATAAATGAGCCATTAGAGTTAATGTGACTTTAAAATGTATGCCGTTTCAAGGTCATAACAAGCATGTTCAAAATGGATAGTTAAAACCTTTAATATGAATTAGTTTATTGATATGGCCCTAAATGTTGTCCGATGTCTATCTTTTAAATTACTTTTGTAATTACTTTTATAAATACATGTATTAGATCTGCTACATATAAGTTGCCTTGTCTGGAATATGTAATAATAATAATGATAAGTAACAAATACATAAACAAGTTTTATGTCATATGTCCATACTTTCTATCGTACAAGTCTCCACTTAATTATGAATGTTGCGATCACTAGAGAGCAAACTGTGTTCTTAACGTTATCCCAAATCTCGGACTTCAATGAGTAACATCAATCGAAAACCTCCACAAATATAACTCTAAAAGTGTTCTCTACAAATCCACGAAGCTTGCCATTCACTTCAATGTAATGCTCAATTCTGACATCGATCACATTCACTATGAAGCGTAGGAGCGGGGCAACTTTTAACTCGCCCAATCAATGATCACAGACATAGAAGGGATTGAAGACTACGTCGTGACGTAAGAATCCCGCATTGGTAAACATACAGTTCTCCTCTACGCCATCGCGGTAAACACTTCAAGGAAGAGGATCTTTTCCCGTCGGTTCTATGCGATCGTTACACCGCTAGACTAAGTGCTATAACCCTATCGCATGACCAAGAAACCAGCCTCAATAATTCAGGGTCACTTAACCAAGACGTATTTGACGTCACGTCCTGTTACAGTATATATTTGAGGTTTCCAGATTCAGTCGTGGACATGTCTATATTATTTATATTAATTCCACAGGATTTGCTTACGGTTAACTGGTGCAATGAGATGTTAGCCGACAATTCAGCAAATATTCATCGTGTGTGAAATATTGATTGTAATCACACTGGTATCAAAAGTGGATTCTAAAACTTGTCCATTACCTAATGTATCCCATAAGAACATTTGGGAAGTCTTCTCACGTCAAGAACCGAGCATGTTTGCAATCTATAACCGAGAGCATAATGCAGGAACTACAGATAGCATACATAACAATAATATAAATTATATATTTATATAGCGCTACTTATCCCTGCTCAAGAGCGCTCAGTCATATGCTCTTTTGAAAAGGATGGTTTTCAGCATGGATTTGAAAGTATTGACATCAT
>JAUTBT010015017.1:0-22714 GCA_032361225.1 Lepetodrilus schrolli
TCCCAGTGATTAACATTGCGATTTCTTTGAGCAAATGTCTCCGTATGATGGAAACCACAGATATATGTTCAAACCAAAATCAAGCGGGAACGTGCTTTACGATAAAACTTCTCGAACTGATTTCTCCCTATACCGATTCCAGGGCATTTGTGTTGTCGAGGTTATATAAAACAATACTGAAACAATGTGCGTTTTTTCTGTGTGTGTTTTATTTTTGTGCACAAACGTAGACCACCACGTGCTTTTTCAGCCAGTATATAAATGAAAATTTAGTTTGGCAGGCAAACAAACTTAACGGCGGACATTTGTAGTCTATCTGGGCAACCATGTAGAATGTTTAAACTACTATATTTTTCAAATTGAATGTCGCCAACGAATTTACGGAATAAACTAGCATTAGATAATATTACTATTGTGTGTGTTCATGTGCACCAACGTTTCAGTTTACCGTCAGATATTCCGGTAAATTAATGGTTAATTATCACGTGTACTGGTATTTTATACAAACTGCTGTTGCCTATAAAACGGAATATTAATATCAATTTAATAACATATTACTTGTGACGTATTCATAAACGAAGTTTAAAGTACGCTGCATTTGTCTACGCGAGTATTTATATTACAGCAGTACTCGTGAACTATAGCTGGTTTCAAATGGCGCTAAAAGACAAGTCATGTGATGTCTCGCTAGCCACGTGATGCCTCGTTAGCCACGTGTTTGTAACATGTGAATCGGATGCCTTTTCAAGAAAGAATAATTTAATCTTTGGTCATTTAGAAGTTTGCCGTTTATACTTTATCCATATATTATTATAGGGCCTATATCATATATGAATTTAGTGACATACTAGTAGTATACATTATGACATCAGCAAAATGTAAAGTTCACCTACGATGAATTTTTTCTTATGATATCGAATGAAATTTACACACAGTTTACTGGAAAATGCTTTATTTTCGCGGACATAAATTAGTCGCAAATGCTATTGTCGACATATTCGCGAGAATGAAATTGCAACAATTTGTTTATATGACAATCACTATACGACTTTCAACCAGTTACAAATCCCAACAGTAATTAGCGTTGAATGGAACAACCTGTCTATCACTTATCGCGAGGAGGCTTATTTTTTACCAATATTTGGTAAACTAATTAGCTCTGACATCACCAGGAAACTCGCGTTCTAAAGCTAAATAAAAATGAATAGCAATGAATGAAGATTGTTTAATTTAACATGGGTATATCTTATCATCCATGTGGTGTGCCATTATCAGCTGATTATAGATCACGATGATGCTCAGAGTGTAATTAAATTATTCGCCCAATATCATGTGTCAATATTGACTGCTCATAATAATTCCGCATAAATATTAAATGTTTTACAGTATTTACTCTACAGCACATGCTATGGTCATTGAAGTTTCGAATGGGCGCGAAAAAAACGGCCACGTGTTTGTATCGTGAACATGTTCAGACGTTTTCCGTTTATACTTTATTCATAGATATACTATACATATTATTAAATATTCATACATGTGTTAGTGGAGCTGTATGAGGGCTATATGTTATAGCTGTGTTAAATTAACGGTAGTCCGTTTGTTACATTCACGTATCTTCGTTATCCTTTCAGAGACATCGAATAGTAATTATCAAAGATAACTGTATATTCCTTAATACTACTATACGTATAAGTGTATAATTACTTAATGCTACTATATGAACCATGAAAGCGAGTATCTTAGATTATTTGTCTTCAACTTGCTTCCTGCATGAAAGTTTGTTCGTCTATTTGCAAGACCCTAAGTTTTCGTGCACGGTAACAAATATTTAATATAGTGTTTTAGTAGGTTTTTAATTTGTTTAATAGTGATAAATGTATATGTAGTTATGCTTTGGAATGCTATTCCATTATCACTTTGAATTGACACCGAATAATCTGAAACAACCATAAATACATGGAAGATTATTTGTTATTTGTTATTTCTTTGAATATTTGCTAATGTTGACAATGTAAACAATGACCTTCCGCAATAATAAAATGTGCTACTCTCAAATAGCATTTGCTACGCTCATTTGGTCCAGAATGGGGTTTGGGGCTTTGGTGTTGGCAGGTCTGCTATGTTATTTAGGCTGGTAGTAGTCGGAAACTGTGGCTTGTTGCCTAATATACACCTACAGGCAAATCGAATGTACATACGTTCAGGTAAAATACAATTATCATCCTTGGTCTGTCAATACCAGCCGTTGCTCGCAGGTGTACTGCAACATTCAGTGCTAGACTAACATTCCTGCCCTAAACTAACAATACATGTCGTGATAAGTGAACTAATATTGAAAGCGTCTCAAAGCCCCAATTTAAAAATAATTAAACAATTTAATATGTCGACAAAACCTTGTTACACATATTTCTGTATAAGATATAAAGTTTTCAGATAACTTTGTTTCTACATGATTAAATTTGGACCGAATATATAAATGAATAACCAACACAGCTTCATTTAATATTATTACCGAAGTTTATACAACACTTAATGTAACCCCCGTCCTCAGGAACCCCATTGGTTACCAGTTACTGCCGGAGTTGATTTAAAACTCCTGTGCATTTATGTACAGGTGTCTTCACGGCACCAGCCCAACATAATTATCTGAACTTCTTGTCTCGTACATTCTAGCTCGTAAACTACGTTCTGAAAATCTTGAGTCTTTTGCCAGTCCCTTCCTACAGACTCTCTTCCTATGGATCTAGATCTTTCTCCCACAATGTGCCTGTTCTGTGGAACTTGTTACCCCTTGAAATCAAACGAGCGGACAATTTAGATATTTTCAAAGCTAAGCTCGACACATCTTTTCTTCTGTCACTATCCCTAACTTTCCTCAATTATTCAACTTTTCCATGTAGCGCCATGAGCCATGTGTATGACATGGAATAGGTGTGTTATAAATAGCATTATTATTATTATTATAATAATAATAATATAGTTCTTCCTTTTTGTTTTTGTGTGGATACCTTTGGTTTTCAACAGTGGAAAATTATATGTACAGAATTTGTAACGTTGATATATATTGGTATTTGTTTAATAGTTGTTGTACATTGCAGCTTGTTTGATGACGGAAACTTATTTATTAAATAATGAGGAATAACACTATTAATAGTATTATTGCTCCTCTCCAAAAGCTTTATATTATACTTATTATATTTTCAGTGAGCTTAGATCAAAGAATAAATCGCAAGGGAATTCAAGCTCCAATGAAAACACCCCTAAGCGACAAATGTCTGCCAAGCGAAGCAATGTGAGCCGATTAGACCAAAGTAGCAAGAGGCCTAAAGTGGTATGAAGACTACAATAACCAGTAGTATAGAGTGGTAGATTGTTAGATTTGATAATAGGTTCTGAGTTTGAGCCTGCGTTTGGAGCCTTGTGCAAAATCTACTGAAAAGTTACATTTCTGGTTACGATTCAATGGTCTGAAAACAGTAAATCTTTGACTTTGATTGGACAGTACCAGCTGATGCTTGCAGGTTTATTCCTATTAGCATTGCAGGTTTCTTTCTACCGTAAACTGACAAAATGTCATGAGTGAAATAATGCTAGCCACACTCTGACCAATTACCTACAACCCGACCGGATTTTCTGCTGTCAGTCAGACTGACATGCATCATCTGCCAACTACGGGTCTCACCGACAGACCATATTCAGTATTATCTATATAAATATAACAGTTTAATTTTATGTATTATTACACTACTGGTGAGATATCACCCATGTCAAAACTGTTAGGAGTTATCTGTAATACCCGCTTTCACTTGTCAGATACCAAAACATTCACTCGTTTCATAAAATTGGTATCACACGGAAGCTCGTTTAGTATTCTCTATATATCACATGTCCAAATACAGTACTACGATTGGTCAGCATCGACCAGTCATGTCAACTAAAAATTATTATTTATTTATTCTGCTCAAATCAGGGATAGTCTTGTTGGAGATCACTGCTAGACCGTTGGCTGGACTGCTATCAGTACAAAAGAAATCGGTTGGTGTGTGGTATGCATGAGCAGCAATATAATATATACATGGGGTGTATGGACGTGTCATGGACGGATGTGGTGCTTTTTATAAAATATTTTTTTATCTATGCTGTATTTTTATCTCCCTTATTTATCTTCAACACCGTTATGATTTATCACATACCTTTGACTGTTTATGTATGTTCTGAAGTGGAAAATGTATATAGAGAAACATCACATTCCGATATTTCAGGTTCGATTCAGCTTGGGTGATGACTGGAAGACAGAGCCAGATGGACAACTACATACAAATATTGTCGATAAATGTGGCAACCCAGAAAGTGAAGAAGAGAAACTGGACAAAGAAATTGAGGGTTTCATCACCTCAATCATTAAATTGACCATACAGGAATTCAAGCAAGAAAGAGAGGTAAATATGAAACGAACATTTTGTTTTATTAACTAGCAATATTTTCCGTTTCATTTCTCAAAAGCACCCTCTGCCCCATACTTTGTATGGTACAATAACCCGTGAGATTTGGTTATTGTTAATTTGTAGAATTTCATGTTTCTGTCCAAATTCTATGCATTTAAATGTGAATTCTATTTCAGATACAACCCACAAATGACATGGAAACACCAACATTCAATGCGACTTCTGGTGAAGACAAACCCACAACATTTGACAAACAGGCAGAGCAGATCAGTATTGTCTCGCTATTCGGAGATGCTTGTCAGTCTCCTCTACAAACCTCTGAACCAACGGCCTACAGTCCTCACAGCAGTGCCCGCTCACACATACCCGTCAGGTGCTCGAAACTCTGCTTTGACAGTTCAAAGAGTCCATCGTTGCATACAAATGAGCAGGCAAAGATGAGTCCTTCTTCCGGCAAAGTTGGACAGGTCAAAGAATCGGAGATCGCTTCTCAAGTGGACGTAAATGTTGACGGACAGATTGTACAGTATAGTACCCCAACACATACAGTGTTGCCTGTATTGTTTCCATTAAGCAGTGAACAAAAGGACCGTGACATAAACTACGCAAAGCTCAGTACCAAAGAGTCATCACCGATGGTCAGTAGAAAGACAATTTGCCCTCTCAGTGTAACTGAGTCGACAGCTGCCATGAAAGCAAACAATAGTGCTAGTGTGATTTCAATTGATGCTGCTGTCGTGGCAATTGACAGTCTGACACCGCAAAAAAATATCCAGACATCGCCGACAAATCCTGAGATTGCTACCATGGCAATGTCTCTGCATACCTCTTGTTCAGATGAAGTTTGTGACACAGTGACCCCTGTCATGGAAAATAATATGACTCCTGCCATAAAGAAGACAGTGACTCCTGTCCCAGAGATTACAGTGACTCCTGTCATGGAGAAGACAGTGACTCCTGTCCCAGAGATTACAGTGACTCCTGTCATGGAGAAGATGGTGACTCCTGCCTTAAAGAAGACAGTGACTCCTGTCCGAGAGATTACAGTGACTCCTGTCATGGAGAAGACAGTGACTCCTGTCACAAAGATGATTGACACCTCCATGATCACTGACACAGTCGACATGGTTAGTCGCTGCATGATGGCCAAACCTGAATGCGGAGACCAAGTCACCATGACAGATATTATCAATACAAAGACGACTGAGACGTCAATGACACCAATGAGAACTTTGACCAAAGCTGGTAAAAGGTAATTACACACAGAATATGGACTTGGTTTTGAATGTTTGTCTACTGTGGCAATATAGTTACCATGCTTAGTTATCAGCTGGCTCATCGCCTATGGGTGGAATATTCCCGCTGTGACGTAACGCATTAATTCATTCATATCGGCTGGCGTTTACAGGGTTACTGCAACACTCATTGCTATAGTTTTTTTTCTAGCAATAAAATGTGATATGAGCGAAATAGTTTTGATTGCATCTGTAAACCCCAAAGAAAATGTAATGGCATATCATTGTATTCGCAGGTTGACAGCAGACGAAATTAGAAGACAGCATCCTAGAGTTATTGCTAACCAGCTTGACACAACACAGGTCTGTAACGAACGGCTGAAGACTGATCTAAAACATGCTGAAAAGGACCGGGACAAACTGAAGCTTGTTGTCAAAGATCTGCGAGCATCATTAGCCAGTAAGACCAAGCAGGTTGATGAACTTGAGGCACGACGAGAGAACGAAAAATCAGAAATTGAGGTACGAGACATTGACTGTAGCATTGCTGAGAGTATGCAATGCTTTAAGAAATATGCATGGATGATAAGCTTAAGACTCTGGGGTCGATCTTGTAAACCCGGCAGTGGCCTGCGCACCATGGATCCAGCCGTTTCAGTTAAAAACACAATTTCCCATTCTCATCACTGAATATAGTAACCCACTTTAACTAGTTATGTATTTCCTGCAACGAGTGAGAAAGTTAATGTTCTTATTCACTGGCCTTGCAGTAATTTGTTTAAAGAATGCTGTGTCATTCCTGATGTGAACTGGCCTGGCTGAAGCCAGGATATCCTTTCACAAAGCTCACTTAGCCACTATAAGACCATAGTGCTCTTGTAAGTGCTCGATCTCCAAGTATAAGAGATCGTGACCAGAACACTATATATAATAGATAAGAGAGCTTCATGAAATGATTCCCCGAGCCCTAAAGGGTATTTTATGTTACTGTAAGATACAGAAAGTGGATCAGTTGGTAAAATTTCATACTATGCTGAAATGGTGATATATATGAAAGCTCATCCCATATGTGATACACAACCCTACTTTTCCTGTGTTTTCTTCAGGAGATGCACTTTGGCGTTGTACGAGACTTCCAGCTGCAGCTGGAAGAGAAGCAGCACCTCATCGAGATGTTGGAGGCAGAGGTGTGTCGGATGAAGACGCTGATTGTGGAGTCGGAGACCGGCTATCAGTCCTTCAAAACAGCACTGGAAGAGAGAAGCTTGGAGCTCCAGTCACGTCTGGAACAGGAAGAGAAAGCTCATCAACGGAAGGTTAGTTGTAGATGTAGCATGATAATAAGCAAAAGCAAAAATGCTATATTTATATAAGGCATCTGGGTTTAAAGGGCAATGATGCGAATATCTATGACTTGTAATTTTTGTCCATTTACCAATGTTTTACATGTCTACCTAGATTTTAGTATAGATATTTGGCTGTGTTTTCCATGCTTGTTTACATTTTAGGAAATTGCTGTAATTATTAATTATTGTAGTAATTGACTATAGGTGAACTATTCCTGCAGTGACATTAATCAAATACATCAGCCAAGCAATACGTCAATCAAATCTAAGGTTTAAACCATTTTTTTTTTTATATGGCATCTGAGATTGACTAGAGAACAAGGGAAGTAAAGTAAAGCCCAAGAAATTTTAAGTGAACATGATTTATTTGTTGAAGGAAACAAATGGTCTTTCGGGCCACCATTCCATTTTCACAAAAGGTCATTGGTAAAATTTCATGAGGTTTACATCATTTCCAGCTATATCAAAGGCATGGCATACACCCTGATTTACACCAGAATTACAGTACGACCATTTTGTGAAACACGGGCAGTCACTCTCATATTAAAGCAACAAGTTTGTTGACTTCGCTCCCACGTCCTTCTGTTGTTGTTTGTAAAGGTAGAGGATCTGGAACAATACTACGAGAGCAACAACTACAAGGGTCAGTTTGAGAGGTCACAGCAGCTGGTACAGGAACTGCAGGCACAGCTGGATGAGTTTGCCGATCTGTTGGCCGACTTGGAGTACACAGAACAACTACAGGTTGGAACTGAGATTTACTTTTATTAATTAATTATTAATCCATTAATTATGATAATAATGATTAAACATCTCCAGTGTTTTTAATTATTTTCACAATAAAGTGATGTATTTATAATTGATAAAAGTTCCTTGTTTATCAACAGGACTAGTGGACTTTTCCATATAATGTTAAAAAGTAACACAAATCTGTTTTATAGATATGGTATGAGTATTAACAAAGCAATATGTGTGTGTTGTTATAGGAGGAAGCCCACCACAGTATTTCGGATGCCCACATCAAACTGAGACACGCTGGAGTGAGGAACGCAGAATTGAGGAAAAAGATTATAGCCGAGGTAATGATGGTTGATGCAAAGGTTAAATAAATTTGTGGCATTGTTACGATATTTGTAGTAATCGTATTTTTACTTTGAAATATGTCTGGCTTGTAGTCCAAATGCTAATCTTTAATTTGATACCAAATGTGTATGATTGAAATTATTAACGATAGTACCGCCATGAAAAGTGCTGACATAGCCATTACAGAATGGAAAAGTGAGACAAGAATGGCCTGCATGGAAAGGGTTAACCCTGTTTCTGTTGAAAGCAAATGGAGATGCTCTACAGAGCTCCACCTGTGATTCGACGAGCAGAGAGAAGGGCAAGGAGGGTGCTGTCAGTTGACTAGCATTACTTTCGCTCTTCTTGAGTCGTGTGATCAAATGTTGTGTATTTCATGATGATATTTGTGTTCCTACAGTATGTCTCCACACAGAAGATGAAGCGTGACTTACTGAATGACATTGACTCCTACAAAGTGGAAAACGAATATCTGAGAGAGGATTGCGAAAGTATGACGGTATCTGTGGAGTTGACGCTCGAAAACATGGTACAGGTTAGTTGGATAATAAAACAGTGCATTGCTCATTTGAACTGATTTATGCTTTACGTAGATTCTGCTGCACATATATTCCATGCATATACTAATATTAGATTAGATTTCCAATGTTTATTTTTAGCTGCAGTTTCTAATATTGAGTGGTATCACATATGTTACAGCTGCAGTTTCTGTGTTTTTGAGTGGTATTACATCTGTTACAGCTGCAGTTTCTATAGGTGTGTTCACATATAGATCAGTCTGAAGCCGAATTACCGAATGCGCTTTAAAAGTGCCAATCTGAACACACCTACTGTTTTTGAGTGGTATCACATCTGTTACAGCTGTAGTTTCTGTGTTTTTTAGTAGTATTACATCTGTTACAGCTGCAGTCTCTGTATGCCAGCACATCCAATGATTTGCTGCAGGCCACGTCGCATGTCCAGCAACTCAACCAGGAGCTAGCTGGGGCCAGAAAAGGTATTCACTCTTCCGACATCACGCATTTTTATAAAATTAACCCTTGAAATCACATCAAGTTTTCAAACATGCTGTGCCTAAACATTCTTAAACTTTCTTAAAATTTAATCTGCATAAAAATGGATATTTACTAGCTCCTTAACCCACTCCCTGCTGGATTAGGCACAGGCACAGCTCTTTAGGTCTTAAAAAGGTCTTAAATTTAAGTTAAGGTGCGTGCACAGAGATGCCAACTACTCCGGTTTGTGCAAATTTTATATATCTTTTTAAATAGATTTTTAGCTAATAATCAATCCACATTAGTTGGTTTTTTAGGTGTTAAGTCTGTTTAGATACATGTATACCTTCAAGGCACAGTCTGTAAACAGTGAAATGTCTCTGAAAATGATATAGAAATTAATCAGCAACTGTTGCCAGAGATCGTCTCTAACAGTGGAAATGTCAACACTATTAATGCACTGTGAAATACAGTCCATCTACCGGTGTATCTCCATAAAAGTACCTTTGATTTAAAAAATTTAAAAATAGACCTCAATCTAAAGTGAATTTTAAAAATACGATGTATAGGGAGATGACTATTTTAGAATATGGGCTTGTGTATGTTAATCTATGAATTATATAACTTTGCTAACTTGGAACAACAACTGGGAAAGAAGATGGATGGACTGAAACACTTGCCATAGATGACCAAACCACATTATCTGGACTCAGACTGAGTATCATGGTGAATAACAATGCTCATGATTTACTGTTGAAGCACTGGAATAAAGTTGTGAAAACACTAACCTAGTATATAATTCAACCCCATACAATTATATCAGTTATTCAAACAATTAAAACAACTCCAATTTCCATATCAAGTTTACAGACATTTATTTTAATTCCTTCATTGCATTTATATTATGTAAAACAATTCTCGCAATCTTAAAACGAAAGTGTAAAAGTAATGTCTCATGATGATCATTAGTATTAGTAATTAAAATATAGGTACATGTATTAAATTTTCTGAAAATTTGTCTTGAAAAGTCTTTAAACGGTCTTAAATTTGATTGACTGAAAGGTGCAGGAACCCTGTTATAAGACTTAAAAATCAAATTATATTTATACATGTAGATGGGTGTGAAGTATTTATTATGCATGAAGTTTACACTATTGTGTGGCACATCATACTGCCCGGGTTGCATAATACATCATTGTACTTTTTGCATCTCTAATGACGTCAGTGGTTAACATTACTCATATGAATACATCAATACACACACTTTCCCGAGACTTGGTACTTTATGCTGTAACCATATTAACAATAATGCTATTTTGAAATTTTTGTTGAAGGTTATGGTGCTGCCCCACCTGGTATTGACCCCCAGATCTACCAGTGGTTCCTGTCAGTTGATAGAGATCGATCAGGGAAAATCACTGCGGTTGAACTACAGCAAGCCCTCACCAATGCCAACTGGTCCCAATTCAACGCTGAGACATGCAGGCTGATGGTTGGTAAGTTGCCAGTTCTGTATGATTATGTCTTCAGTGAACTGCACTGTCTGTGGACACCTTGACCGTCAAGTCTTCCGTCATAGAGTTGTACTCGTGGATCCAACAAATAGCCTACTTAACTGTTGTATCAAGTATTTTGTCTTATAATTTAGTAAGTTGGACAACGTTTGTCCAATACAATCAGATGTTTAAGAGGATTAGTTTACCGTATATTTTTTATTCGCCAGCAATGTATGGTCGAGAAACAGCATGGTGGTTAGTATTCTCCAAGGCCTTTGTCTTTGACAGAATGATGTCAAGTAAGCAATGGCCATAGGTTTCAGATGTTTCAAACACCTGCCAATGCAAGACCCTATAGCCTCTCCAATTAACCATCTCCATCTTTCAGCAGAAATAGCACATAAGAGGCTATTTAGTGATGTGTGAATATGGCTGTCTTGTAAATTTTATGATGTTTTTTGAGAACTTTTGACCATCAATATTTCTTTTCTTTTTTTTGTCGGATGTACTACAATTATTTGTGCGCTGTTTTCTTACTTCAGGTATGTTCGACCGTGATATGAGCGGTACTATTGATTTGAGTGAATTCAATTCCTTGTGGCACTACATACAGCAATGGAGAAAAGTCTTCGAGGGCTTTGATCGTGATCGGTCTGGTTCCATCGAGGCAGCAGAGCTACACACAGGTCAGCGGTTCAGCAAAAAATCCAAATTTGTACATGTTCGACCCTTGTTTATCCAGATTTCAAATATCCAGTTCCCTTGCTATCCGCATGCTTTCTACTGGAAACCAATAACTCAGATATTGTGATAACCATAAATTCTTAAATATGTTGTGATTTCATTGCTGTATTTGTTTTCAGCATTCACTCAGCTTGGATATCAGTTATCAGTCAACTTCAGCAATATGATCGTGTATCGATTCGACTCGCGAGGTCGGAGAAGCTTGACTCTTGATCTATTCATCCAAGCCTGTGTAATGTTGAAGTCCTTGACCGACGCCTTCAAACAGAGAGATACCACTATGACTGGCACAATCAACATTAACTACGAAGATTTCATGTCTTTGGCGATCCTCAATAAACCCTAGTCTAGGGAATAGAGGACTTTAGGACTGTTTGAGTGGACTGTTCGAGAATCTTTTCAAATAATAACGATAATTATTATATTTCCCTGGCAAGACTTTACTAATACTACAGTAGTAATGCAGTTCAAAAGTGTACTTCAGAGAAAGTTTTTGTATTAAGGTATGCAACGAATATCATGCCATGTGCATTACTGTTGAGCAAGGGAGACAAACATGCACCAATTAATATTCATTGGGCGTCCCCTGTGTTTATTCACCATTATCACCCGACAGTAAACATGATGGAAAAGTCGTATCTGATGATTAAATGTACTATGCTCATTTCTCTAACCACATATGTACATCTTTTTTTTTAAACACGCCATATCTGGGTACTCATGGATACTCAGTTTTAATTTTGTAGCATGGTGCTACTTAATATTACTGATATTCAGTTGCTTATATATATTCTCCACTTTATTCTCGACTATACATGTATTATATTTTGTCTGTTGATTGTCATGGACTATATATATGTATACCATTCTACTGTTCCATAAATTCTGGTACATATACCATGTATTCATTGTCTAAGTAACACATTGTTACATTTTGATGACAATATGTTTAAGCAATAAAGTTGCATATTTCGTATAAAAGAGTACATCTATTTGCTTACCTTGTGTATATTGTCACATCATGTATTACCCATTAGATACCATTAATACATCTTCCATTTAATCGCGTGAAACACTGCCATCTCAATCTACTTGTTAACAGGAGTATTTTTCTATCTATAATGTAAGAAAACTTCCATCGGGAACAATATATTTGGCTTTACAACAACTTGATGTACTATTAACTGTAATAACAGTATCCTGTGGGTTACATTTGGTATTTGTTGTCGTTCAATTCATCGAATTAAATTGATAAAGATCAATGTGTTCTCTCTTCCAAACTTTCTTCAATCATGTTATTAACATGTTCCGCAGCATTTATACAGTATAACTGCTTACCGTTTTCTAAAGAGGTGCGGATCCATATCTGCAAAGACAACTGTGCCACTTCTAGACAGAACCGAATAGATATGCCATAATATCAGAAGACCTCAATATCGCCAATGCCAGAATTGGTTCCTTCACAACTTTCACAAAATTCCACAAAACTTCAGAAGTAGTAGTTTAGAAATTGTGCATTTAATATCCTGCCACACATTAACTCTCTCCATGCTGAAGGCAACTTGATATGTAATAATAACGGTTAATGGCAGCATTGGCACTTTCATACGACCGGGGCCAGAAGGCACATGCCTGCAGATAATTTTGTCTTTAGCAAGCAAATTCAGGACTTGTATTTAATTCCTGCGGTACCCCCTTAATTGCATTTCACCTCTGGCTACTCCCCTGATAATACTATTCCACGTCCACCCGATTGCATACGGTTCTGTCGTGCACCAGAAAGATTTGGCATCCTATTTAACCCAAGCCATATGGTAAAGGTAAAAGACTGCATATCACAGAAAACCATCGAGTATGTACGTAAATGGTGTAAACTAATGTTTTTATGACGGCATTCTACAACTTCGTAACTACATATACATTCCTAATATAGCTCTTACTAGTCGTTGCATATGGGTGAAATATTTGGGCAATAATGTAGAGCAACAAATCGTTGAAAAGAAAATCCTAAGTGAAATACTTTACAGCAACCATAACTGACTAGTCCAGGCAAGTCCTCAGAAAGCAGAAAACGCAACTGAAGTAAAAAACATTATTCAATATACTTGGTGGATATCTACTGTGTACCGCAATAACAATTCCTTAATCAACAGTGTTGATTACGTCTTTTTGTGTGCTAAGGTGAAATGTACACGCTAGTTTGCCCTCTCGATAAAGCCGTTTGTGGGCAGTTTTCGATGGTTTATTACATTAAGATGATTATATTGAATAACTAGAATAACCCACTCAATACAAGTGGTTACGGAAAATATGTCCCTCATGAAATTAATGTTCAAAGTTGAACACATTTTCCGTAATCACTACCATCTCGTGGGTTATTCTCTAATTAATTGTAGTTGTGGATGATGTAGATTTAGAGCTGCTTTCAAGATTATTTCACTTATCACAGCTAGGCATGTCCTGCTTTCACTAGGCCCCGATTTACACTGGCTGGTAGTGGTGCTAGCTCACTAGAAAATCCTGCCAGTTAGGTATACTCCACTCTCACATTAACCGACTGAGAAGACGAATTCTTGCTTTACCCGTTTAAGGCAGTGCCATGATGGGGAACAAGTAAAATCTTTGAAGAGTCGATCACCGATCTACCACTTGCAATGCCACGGCTAGTCGCAACATTCAGCTAATTGTGGATGACCCAACAGTAATCCAGTAACATTACTGTCCACACCAGTCAGCTGAAGTGTGGTTAATCCACAACTTTACCAAGAAATATTTCTCCAAGCCAGTACTTAGTCAAACTTGACCTGACCCCAATATTACAACACTTTTTGAGTACGATTTCATGCTTAAGCTCAAAGTTTAAATGGGGATTTGTGGAGAGAGAAAAAACGAGTCGAGCACGAGTTCATACACAAAAAGGCTTCGTAATCTCGGGGCTAGGACAACACCTCGCCGTTGTTTTCCACATTCTTCTCACAAACGTTGTGATGGTGTACAGGTTTTAGCCAAATTCAGCAAGACTTGGGAGAACTTTAATAAATTAACCAAAACTTCCAATAATTTTGTCGCAATTTAGGACAAATACCTTACTATTGCCATTATCCACATTACTTTGTGATCTCTTCAGTTGCTGGTGCACCCATATGCTTTTGATCGATATATTGTTTCATTTCACAGCAGAAATATTTCACTTGTATGCAACCACCACCGTCATGCTATCTCAATACAATCTGAAAAATTTGAGAGTATTCCCACTAATAGAATAAACTATTTGATCTTCAAGTAGCCATTCCGTAAACCATCACAAAAATATATATTAAAAAAATAAGGCATTTATTACCAATTTTGGAGAATTTCAGTTTTTGAAAATATAATTTTTTTTCTATTGACAGTTGGGTGTTTCAACAGGATTAAGATTTGCATATTTTGGAAAACAGTGAAAATACAATTGTTCGAGGAATCAATGCAGTTGTTAAAAAACATGTACTACCAATAACATACAATTACAGCAATTTAAGTACATATTAAATTCGCTATGAAGAAATATGCATGAAATACATTTTAGCAAGAAAAATTATCTAAAAAAATGGACATGCGAATAATGACATAGATCAAAGTTTGAGTAATACATCCTGGCACACATTAAAGAAAGTTTATCTGAAACAAAGAATACACACAGGTGGGCAGTGATTCATAGTTGAAAGCTTGGCTTGATGAATGGATGATTGAATGGATATTAACAAATGATTCGTGTACAATATCAATTATTAAAAAGATGTGATGAAAATGGAAGATCATTCATAACCAGTTTCACATACATGCAAATGCTTTTAATTACAAGGTAAAATGCAAAATACTAAAATATCTAAATATGTGCCTTTGTTAGCTTATATTTGACATTTGATAAATAAACTGATGACATTGCATAAGAATTCCAAGTTGTTGGTTTATATTTTGGAATGTTATTGAATAGATGATTTTGTGAATTAAAATAAAATATATTGATGCCATAAATTAATGAATTAGTGCTTTATGTCACAGCAGAATATTTCACCCATACGGGGGGATGCCATAAGATTTACTAATACAAGTACTGCTATGCGATTTATTGCTTAACCTCGCGGCAAGAATCTTAAAATTACCTTCAGCATTACACTTTTTAACTGTGGATCACTCTTCTGACTAAATCAAGACAATGGTGTAAGCTTTCCATAGTATTTAATTTGTCTGTTAAGTGGGAAGAAAACCCACAACAGCAAAGTGTTACAGTGTAAACTAAACTGAACCAAGGATGATGACTGCACACTATGTGTACTGTACACTATGTGTACAGGCATTGCAAACCTATGGACGGAATTCAAACTCAGAATATTTGGATTCATTGTCCTATCTACTGCGCTACCTTAGGTACTACCAATACACATTGTCCTGTGTACTGCCCTACCTTAGGTACTACCAATACACATTGTCCTGTGTATTGCCCTACCTTAGGGTACTACCAATACACATTGTCCTGTGTACTGCCCTACCTTAGGGTACTACCAATACACATTGTCCTGTGTACTGCCCTACCTTAGGTACTACCAATACACATTAGACACACCAGTCATACTATAAAAGGCGACTCCTAAAGATGACTAGATAAATAAAATGAAATTCCTAGTTTAATTTACTATGATTTTCATTTGTATTAAATCTGTAGTTCATGATATATATATAAATATATATATATTAAATAAATAATCATAATAATTGATGTTCTACTGTATTATAATATAACTATTGCAGATTTATATGAAGCACACATGTTTAAATTCATGTTTATGTACATGTCAAAGGTGGTTCAAAACATTTATTGCATAGTTTAAGTGAGATTATGAGTTTACAAGTTGATAAACAGTTACAAGGAAGGGACATCCTATTATTATAAGTGTACAGTTGTACAATATCATAATTATAACCTACATGACAAGTCTTATTTTCATGTTCAGGCAGACCAAGCTGAGGAATAAATTATCCCAAAGAATAAATTATTTACTAATTTGATTATCAATATTTGCTTTTAAACAAACATGGTATGTAATGTTTTGAGCAATTACCATAAATTAAATTATAAGTGATCAATGACTTTTTCATACACATGCTTTATTCACCAACTACTTATTCCTCATGTTCCACTAGTTGTCAATATTTGCATATTTAATTTAATTCTATTTTTCATTTTAAATGTGAAGAGGTTATTCATTGGAAAAGAGATGTCCCAACTCAATTACTAAATCTCCTCCTGTATTTCTAGTAAACAACTAACATAACCAGTAGTATATAATAATATACTTTATGCCTTACTTTGAGTTTTGAATACCGTTGATCATTATTGGAATACCCTGAAGAAGTTATTCCTCCTTCAACCCTCTCCATGCTGGAGGCAACCGGAAATGCCCTATAGAGGTTTGACAGTACCAGCAGGGAAAGGGTTAAAATGCTGATAAAGGCCATCTACATGACATGTCATAGATTAAGAATTACAATGTCACAGATGGATTGGGCTTGCTATATTGCTCTCATTTCATTGACATCAGTGTACATAACACCACACTCAACTAACTCGGCTAACAAAGTAAGTACATAAAATAGAGGTGGATTAAATTAATTTACATAGTGACGGTCCTTCAATTAAACCGCATAATTCAAGGCACAATGATTAATAATGAATGGACAAAAAATACTATCAATCAACAAAAGCACTACAATAAATACATCTATAGGCTTGAGAGAAAACGCAGCAAGCCTGGCAGTACAGCCACACACACACACAGGAATTCATTCAGTAATGAAATGCATTTTGTATCATTTTCAGAATACCTTTTCTCAGTTCAGTAAATATACAGCGATGCATACTAACATAACAACCTAAGGTAATTGTAGGAGTTTCTCCCCAGGACTAATCCCTCTTTACATAAGCTACTGTAACAAACAGTCGATTGAATTTCTTCTAGTGCCTGAACAAGTGGAGAATTCAGTAAGCAATTCCGCTATCCTATGTAACTTGGTAAATGGGTCAGTTAGTTCAGCGTTATTTTCATGCATAAGGCCCCAATATTCGATATACATGCTTGCATATCGTCACATATTAGACAATTACTCCGATACACACGCAAGTTCTGTGCATACAATTAATGCAAGTATACTGTTTGAAGCATCTTTAAACACTCAGCAGTCAATTTGGTATCTCTGCCAGGTATATTGGTGCTCTTCCAATCAAATCCCATCACTGGTTCATGAAAGTTCAAAATGGCAGCCCTCATAAGCAATCAATATTCCTAGAGTTACTTCCCTTAAGTTCTAGGTAATGTCATAACTTTAGTACCAAAGGGGGAGTAACTCATTGTTCCTAAAAGAGTATACATTGGAGTTATGATTGCTGCAGTCTGTAGCACACTAGCACATTTCATAGTCTGCTACTTGGTTAAAAACAATTTAGAATGCACCAGCAGCCATTATATTTTCCTTATTGTACCATATGTACCAAGCAACTGGTCACAAATTTGCAACCGTTTAGTGTATAGAAAACCTAACCGTAGTCAGGTAACTAAGTACTTGTTCAGGCACTAATTTCTAATTTCTTCAGAGACTATTGTAAATGTATCATAGGTTTGGACTACATCGTCTTTAACAAATCTGGCATACTAAATCACACAGAAAAGATCATACATTAACAAGAAACAAAATTGTTAGTGGCATCAAGAAAACTACCAAGTTTTTCACATGGTAGTTGATTCACAAGACAGCAATGTTTCCTGTTCACGGAAACAAATCTTGAAACCTTTAGCATAGATGCCAATTTACAATCTGAATACAGATGAACAATTTCATAAATTAGCAGTTGTAGATACAATTTAAAAACTGGTGCACAGAAATATTAGTTTTAAATTATGCTTATTTCTTGTTAAAGAGGCAAGATCATACTTGCAAGTATTTTACACATTTAAAAAAAATAATAATCAATTTCTAAATAATATTAATAGTTAATAATAATAAAAATATGGAAAAAAATCTATCCAAATGTAAGCCACACTGTATCACTAATGCAAAGGTCTTTCCCAGCAGTGCTTTGTTCTAAATAGACTGTTCGGTGCAGACCTCATGATAGACAACCTATGCACTTGTCCAAAGCAGTCCCAGCATAGGCCTGTTTCGGGTCTGTTTTATGGAACCGTTTATGCCCTGTATACTGCCCTATCACAGATAAAACCCAAACTCAATTGATCAACGACAACAGCTCACATCAAACGCCAAGAAAGAAAATCATAGTCGATAGATTAACCAGAGGGACGTTGTAATGTATCGTGAGCTCAGTTGTTATTCTTAAGCAGTAATATAACACTACCAATGTGAATGCATATCTTGGTTTCTGTGAGAGGGATCTGTGTACACAGAAACCTGTGACATCACAAGTACAACCCCACTTACGGCGCGGCCACACTTTTTGGTTCGTAGGTGTCTTTGGATACGAAATAAAATATATTTCTCAATTACTAAAAAATCTGGGAAAAAATCTTGCGTCGGGGAAAGACTGTTCTTTCAGAATATGCAATAACCCCAATAGTGACCATTATTCCATATGCAAGTATGATCTTGTCTATTTAAAATAACTGCAGATCAGCTGGCGAGCAGTTCGTCCTGCCATTATGCTCTCACCCGCCAGGTGAAGCACTGAGCATGTGCACCACTACAAGGCAATGTCGTATGCGTCGAAGAGATCGGTTATACCAGCACAGTCATTGAGGCCAAAGATGTAGTCGTCCACGTCTAGCGGTGGTTCCAGGTGTATGAAGGGCGCGTCCAGGTGCTGATCCTCCGTCTGTGGAAGCAGGTTCTGGTTGGAGTCTGGCGAGAGATCTTCCATAAGAGCTTGCTTCAATTTCTGCTGGCCTGAAACACACAACAATGGTTTATCAACAGGTCAAGACTTGGCATTTATTTCTGCTTTCACCAGACATGGCGATTCCAGCCGAAAATAAGCCTCCATGTTCGTGTCAACCCCTGGACAAATATAGCACAAATCCGCCAAAAAACTGCCCTGCCTGTTTTACTAACATTGAGCTTATTTTTTAATCCTCTTCCTACTGCTGTCAAACAGAGATGCCATACAACGTATACGATTGTGAACAATACAACAAGCTATCGTTTCACAACGCTCTTATCTATCGACCATGATATTATCTCACTGACAGCCAGTACTACTGAAATCTTAAAATGATGAACAATTCTATTGCTGTTCTTTTCACATCTTGGGGAATATTTACAAATTGATGGCTAGTCATCGCAAGTATTAAAATGTTTCATTTGACAAATGCAACAGGTATAGGGTATATTTGCATCATGAGGAATAGTGCACAGGTTTACTACAACACTTTACCCTACAGGTGTTGCATGGTTATCATGCCCTAAAAAGGATGCCAGTGAAATAATTTCTTAGGCAAGTTACTTATTGCTCATCGTTGCAGCAGGAATCTTTCACCAATACCACCTCGAACTGCTTTAAATCTCAACCATAACCAAACCAAAATATCTAGCCAATGCAACTAGCAAAGGTTGTGTACACATCTTCACAACTCGGAAGCCATTGATGTATACCTCTAAAACTATCACAGGATATCGATTCTTCGGAATAACTGGAGGTGTCCTCGCTGCTGGCCGCGAGATATCGTTTCTTAGCACTGCTCATGTCGCTGGAGGTCGTTTCAAGGGTAACAGATTCACTGGCCACACTGTCATTACTGTTTTCCATGTCGGCAATCTCTTCCGGACACAGAAACACCTCGATGGCTCCTTTCTGGCTCTTCAGCCAAATCTGAATACTCTGAAACAAAGCCACAATCAGTTACACTACAGTGCATTACTGTCACCATATTCGAGTGGAGCGTTATTTCTACCACATTCAAAGTAAATAGTGCCCAGAGCACATATCAAAATTAAACAAGTAACGGAAAAAGTAGTTATTTTTTCAATTGAAAGGTTCATCGAGATCAGTAATTTAACAATACTTTCCAAATAGGTGCTTATCATGTTGTAACACTGTACTCAATACATCAAACACAATAAGCATATTGATGCATTCATTGCAACTCTTAGTGATCATAGAGTTGCTAAAACCATGGACAATAATGACGGTCAAATTTCATCCGATAAATAGACAGGCGAGACTTTTACTGCTATTATTTATATTTAAATAGCACAAGGACTACCTGCTGTGGGTCAGGAACTTCTAGTCGGGTCTCTGGAGGCGCTTTGATGGCAATCACGGTTTGCTCATCCAAGGACCGAAGATTACGAATGTCTTGATACGTTACGTAGGCTAATGTGAGATGGTTAAGGATTTCAACGAGTATTCTGGTAAACGAAATATACTTCTGAAATTATTCAACTTCAAATCATTAAAAGCATGCTCTAAATATTTGTCTACCACTAGTAGCAGCACTTATCATTGCCATCCAATAAATACTCAACAACAACAAAAAGGGGGGGGCAGCAGATATTTTGTGGGAAGCATTCTACCAAAGTTAGGAAATCGGCTTGAGGAATCTGGTGCCATTCTTCTTGCAATGCATCTTGAAGAGTACCTGGAGCATTGTGAAGATAACAAAACTAAACTTATGTCCAGAAAGACTACTGGCACTTCATTAATATTAGTGAGTATCTTATATGTCCAGAAAGCCTACTGGCACTTCATTAACTTTGGCATTGTAATCAGGTTTCATGACTGACAGAAAGGATATCGAGCATTCTCAACATCTTCAGTCATACACTTGAGCTGCCGTGTGGAGTTGGCTATTAAATCATCCAGGAGATTCTCTTTGGCCTCCAGATCAGCAACATCTGAACACAGAATGTTTACAATAAATAAATGTACAAATAGCTTGTGAATGGTATTGACATGCTCAGATATCTGACCAATTGCATAATTTTAGACACTCTACAGTAACTTTTCAGGGGGGATTTGCTTTAAGATAATCAAATATTCAAGCTTTGTGCATCAGGGAAAATCCTGCGACAAGACTAAATGACTGATGTATGGAGAGATAAATAAGTGTAAAATCCAAATTTCATCCAAAACTGCAAATCATTTAAATTTTACAGTTCTATTCCGAGATTCAAAGCCATATTGTCTGGATACAATGAGTGATTATGACGTTTAACGCCACTGCAGGAATCTTTAAACTTTAAAATCTTTAAACAAGTCCTAACACGTATCCAACTTGGTTAAAGGTATTGATATTTGCAATTGATGAGATAAAAACATACCTGAATGCAAATCAACAACTTCTGTACTGATACACGGCAGACCCTTCGTAGCAGCTATTGAATTTGTAGCACCTCTGAAAAATAATATTTACAATCTCCTTCAACAACTGGTAAACTTAGTTAATAAAAATCTTTGTTCTGAAATCAATGTACTCCATAAGTTTTTTTAAATAAACCAGACAAAAACACAGTGACCAATTAAATTTGCCGAAAAACCTAAACAATAATCCAAATTGAATAGTAAATTTATATATAGCAAAAAGAGAGATGAAAGATTTTTAAATCCCTCATCACACATCATGCAGACAATTAATACCGGCAGAAAGATTTATACACAACTCACTTCCATTGAATATTGTTTTTGGACTTTTTCTGTATCAAGTTAATTCCCTCTAAAACATTTGTAATGTCATATATTCTTCTCTTCTGGACTTCAAGTTCTTCAGCTGCTTTGTTTAAATCAACCACCTGAAATGATGAACATTAAAATTAGAAAATTATCTTTTTATTTTTATTTTTATAAATCAACATTCCTAAATCCTACCCAATAATCAAATATGTATGATGATTTGATTACCATTTACCGTTATATAGGTATAAACATGACAAAGTATGTATTTTTGTCTAAGTGACTCAATGGGGTTCGCCGCTGAGAAATCCACTAGATGGCGCATGAATGTTGCTGGTCCACTTGATGCTAATTCACTATGGCGGCTTCATATGAAACGTGGAGTCGCGCAGTTAAAAGCCGACTGTGTCCATCGTCGAGCTGTGATAAGTGGCAGGAAGAGAGATTTGGTGGAAAGCTATACTATTGTTTTCATATTTTGTTTTATTCAGGATATCACTATGCAATCAGAGAAATATAGCTCATTTTACAGCACGCTTCAAGCACAATTTTCGGAAATATTATGTCTAAAATGTTATGGGGAGTAATTCTAATTATGTAACCGCTAACGAGGGAATCGTAATACTATTTTGTTTTAATTACTCTTTGTCAGCAAGCAAACATTAGTGGCAGGGTACAACCGTTGGGTAAATGTGACCCACGTTTCTATATCTACA
>JAUTBT010015028.1:0-22711 GCA_032361225.1 Lepetodrilus schrolli
CTGTTTCATGCTGTGTTCTTCCTGCACTGTTCTTCATGCTGTGTTCTTCCTGCACTGTTCTTCCTGCACTGTTCTTCATGCTGTGTTCTTCCTGCACTGTTCTTCATGCTCTGTTCTTCCTGCACTGTTCTTCCTGTACTGTTCTTCATGCTCTGTTCTTCATGCTATGTTGTTCAGTCTCTGTTCTTCTTGCACTGTTCTTCATGCTCTGTTCTTCCTGCACTGTTCTTCCTGCACTGTTCTTCATGCTCTGTTCTTCCTGCACTGTTCTTCCTGTACTGTTCTTCATGCTGTGTTCTTCTTGCACTGTTTCATGCTGTGTTCTTCCTGCACTGTTCTTCATGCTGTGTTCTTCCTGCACTGTTCTTCCTGCACTGTTCTTCCTGCTCTGTTCTTCCTGCACTGTTCTTCCTGCACTGTTCTTCATGCTCTGTTCTTCATGCTCTGTTCTTCATCTGTTCTTCATGCTCTGTTCTTCATGCTCTGTTCACCAGACTGAGAAGCTGAGGTATCAACATGAGTGGGAGGACAAGGTAGATGAGACGGCGGCTAGATACGAGGAGAGGATAACGGAGCTCCACAGTGTCATCGCAGAGTTACGCAAGAAGATAGAGCGACACCAGATTAACGTTATACGGTTCGTGACCTGTTGTATTCCTTATACAGAAAACTATTCTGTATACCAGGACACTTTCTCTGTGTGGCATTTTCATGGTTCAAGACATAAAGAAGCTACAAGGATTATTGTTTTCAAGGATGACTAGTTTCATTCCAGAAAAGAAATACTAATATTTAAAACTCCATCTAGATGTATTCTGATTCTTTAGGATAAATTACTACCTTGCTGTCACGTGTGTGGTGAACTTGTGATCAGGCAGCATACCTCCTTTTAAACTGCCCATCAATAAGACACTCTAAGCATTTTATAGTATATGTATTATCTGAATTAAAAGCACATATTATTTTGATAGGATATTTGATATCAAATTTTTGAATAACTTTAAATTAATATAGAAAAGTGTAAAATACTGTTCCTCAGACATCTGTGGTTATATTTTTTTACAGGTGCCTTTTTGCATTGGTCGACTAGTTTATTGCAACTGTAAATGTTCTGTGATTTCAGGGAGGAAGATGAGTTTGAGGAGTCTGACAAGAGCAACGATGGTGGCAGCGTCAACGAGAACAATGCCAACGGATCTCAGTCGGCCAGTTGCGGTCAGTCAGTGTAGCGACCTGTGTCTTGACCAATGCCTTGGTCAGTCAGTGTAGCGACCTGTGTCTTGATCGATGCCTTGGTCAGTCAGTGTAGCGACCTGTGTCTTGATCGATGCCTTGGTCAGTCAGTGTAGCGACCTGTATCTTGACCGATGCTTTGGTCAGTCAATGCATAGAACTAACAACTTTTTCTTTTTTAAATAGGTTGGATTGGTGTATCATTTCAAGTTCTTTATTGATAAAAAAAAAATTATAATAATAAATCTGTGAAGGCTTTACCAAGAGTCACAAAATATGGATCTAAATTAATTGTAATTTTATTCAAAATGAATCATAATGTTTAAGAAAGTAACATTAATTCTTGTCAAATATTCAATTTATTGCGAAAGAAATATTTTTGTATGTAATTTAATGTTTATAGATAATAGAAGATTACTGCTATTGAAGAAGCCATGTTTTATTCAAGCATTAAATATATATGTACTAGCGTCTTATTTTCCCAAATATAATTAATCCAAGTTACTTTCATATTATCTTTATGAATATCGCATCTGATAACAGTTAACCCAATTGATAGATTTAGTAGGATTAATGTTTATGTGTGTCATTTTGATAATGATAATGATTATCACCAACCCTACGAAAATAGCTTCCACAACCAACACACATTAAATTGTAAAACCGGGAAATATTGCAAGCATCTTTGGAATAAGACGTAAAATGGTTCATGAGCACTACCTTGATAAGCTACGCAGTAAAGATGTCAGTTTCTGGGTGTGAGCAGCTATGGTGCAAGGGAAAGAACTCTTGCAATCTTCTGGACACACCTTCAGGCTACATATTTTGAGTTTCTAAAGCTATTGACCAAAAGTTTGTTAACCTAATAGTAAACAGTACAAAACTATGAGAACATTGTTAATTGTTTCAAGGGCTTGCTGATGTCTTCAATGATAATTTGAGCATTTTCAGTTTGATGGAAAATGGAAACTATGAATGTGTCTGTGTCATCATAGAATTAAATGCATAATGGTGCTATCATTCAGCGCTATGGATGTTGCAGGTTTCCTCCTGCTCTAAGCTGACAAGCTGTGATATGTGAAAGAATCTTGAAAGCAGCTTTAAACCCCAATTAAAAAATACATGAAAATCATGCATTCTTTGATTGGAAAACCTAATAGTCATCGCATATGGGTGAAAGATTCCCTCAGCAACATTCAGCAACAAAATGATGACTATGTATGTCACTCCGTGTCCAATCTCCCACCTGCATTCCACAACATTCCGCTGTTGCAGAGATTGGGAACGAGATCAATGCTGAGTTTACGCGCGTGGTGAGCGCGCTGGAGATTGCCATCGCCGAGAGGAAGGAGATGGCTATCGGCGTGGATGAGGGCGAGTGTGATGCCATCCGTAGACTCACGCAGTACGCCGACTGCGACAGCGTGGACAACAGGACAAGGGAGGTAAGTCTACGAAAGTGTTTGGACTTGGATTGCTTTTCTGTGTGTACAACTCCTTGTGCAAGTAATTGTACTTTCAGGAGCCTGGGTTAAATCCCGTCCTGGTAGCCCAGCAACAGTGTTCGTGTAAGTTACCTTTATGATGCGATCATGATATGATGCGCTGTCTGTACTGTGGCAATGCAGTTATCCTTGGTCTGTCAGCACCAGCAGGTGCTCATATGTTTACTTCAACATTCAGCGCTACGTATGTTACGGGTTTTCTCCTGCCATAAATTGACAAGCCGTGATGTAAGTGAAAGAATCTTGAAAGCGACTCTAAACCCCAATTATAAAAAACACAAAAACAAGAAAAACAGTCTCTACTAGCAGACTTACTGGCACACTATGCAACAGGTGGTGAAGGTTTCATACTGCCGTACTATCAATCAAAGATGATATCAACATAATCTTGACTGCATCTCCTAAGGCTATCCCTCCAAACCAATAACAAATCTGTTTTTTTCCCATAAATTTCAGATGACTGGCTGTATAAACGGCCTAGCGGTGGACGGAAGTCAGTCGGCGGCCAGCCTCCATGCATACCCGGCCGCATTCCACCCACCACCCCCACCCCCTCCCAACCAGTACCCCGACCCCGAGTACCTCCAGGAAGAGGTCAACAGCCTGAGGTCAGAGAACAACTCGCTGCAGGAGCAGATGTCCAGACAGGAAGTGGATGTCAACACGCTGCGCTCGCACGTCGAGGCCATCTGCGACGAGAGGGAGAAGCTGAAGAGAAAGGTTTGCGGAGAGTCTGACGATGACTTTAACACTCCTGTAGTGATCTCTTATACACGTTGATCATGCACTTATGAGAGCTATCGTCTCACAGTGGATATGAGAGCTTTACGGAACAATGCACGGGCCAGTGTCAGCTTCCACAGTACAGCTGTTGCCGGCCGTGAGAGTTGTAGTCTCCTACACATGTAATGGGAGTCATGACTAGTGCTCCGTATGATCCTTCTGTGGAGCAGGAACCTAGTATGTAGTGGACAGCTAGATCAGCATCCATGGGGCGTCTTCGAAACCCTGTTCTCGAGTTGACTTGATACGAGAACGGGGTTCCGAACATCGAAAACCAACACGCGAGCCCCGTTCGCAAACGAGATTTTCACTCCCCATTTTTTGGCGGGTTGGTGGAGGATCGAACGAGATCACACTCGGCATGCACTTAAGCGTTCGCAACGGGGAACACGAGATCACGGTTCTCTGGTAACTCGAGAACGGGGTTTTCGAAAACGCCCATGATGTATTAGTCCTGGACCCGGTTCTGTGCAAGTGCCATTAACTTGGCTGTTATTACTGCCTTGACTTTTAATGCTAATGTAATGCTGCATTAGTTAATGGAGGTTTAATGGCACGTTAATGGAGCATTAGGTTTTCATACAACCGGGTCCTGGTTATAACATCGATAACCTCACAACCCGAACAACGGTTTTCTACAAGTTTGCCGAATTCTAGATGCATATTTTAAAACCAGGAGGCAGTTGTTAGTGTTTCATACAACTGGGTCCAAGTCATTGCATCATACTTTTGAAATATTTACCTTCATTTGTGATTAGTTTGAGGTTTAAGGAAGCACTAATGGTTGCACAATTAAATTCAATTTTGAACTACAGTAATTAAAATAATCACGTATGTGTTAAAGATTTCCACTGTGACTTAAAACAATATCTCACTCACTCAATTTTAAAGGCTAGAATCAAGTTTGACATCACAGTTACATTCTCTTCCTCTCCAGGTACGAGAGTTACAAACCAGACTTCAGGTAAAGGAGAGTTCGTCTAGTCCAAATGATAGCCGTACGTCCACGCCGACCAAAGTACAGCTGAATCAGGTATCGGGCAGGGGCCAGTCATTGTCCTCCAACGAACAATTTCCAGTTGCTAAAATAGCCGAGCTTAAGAAGTTGAAAACCTTCAGTGGGGACCGGCCTGTGCTAGGAAATGAAATAACTGCTTTAGGGGTGAGTTGATTAATATTAATAATAATGATAATAATTAACGATAATAATAACAGCAATATACATGTAATAATAATAATAATAATGGTAAAAATTATTTATCTTACAACTATCCTTTAACAGTGCTTTCAAGCATTTCTTCTCAATATAAGGTTTAAAATTATTCAATATTAATTATTATTTCATAATGTTGGTTGTATTTCATGCTTTTTTTAAAATACAAATGTACTGATTTATTGTGGTAAGTTAGACAGTGTGAAAACAAAATCAAAATTATTGCATATTAAAAGTTCAAATCCCTACGTACCTATGAATCTGCTGATGTGCAAAATGGCCACCATCAACTGTTTCAGCTTCCTAATACCAAGGTTGCTGAGCATCTAGTCCAGAGTTTGCAGGAGTGTTCCAACATGCAGGAGATCGTACAGACTTTGTACAAGTGTGGGAGTGAAATCAGTGAGACTAAAGTGAAGGAGTTTGAGATCGAGTTCGAAAGACTGCAGAGCAAAATCGACCACTTGAAATCTCAGAACGATCTGTTGATATTGACTCTAGACGAGAGCAAATCGTACTCGGAGAGACTGACTGTGCTGATGGGAAAATACGAGTCCAACAACACAGCCTTGAACTTGGCTATAAACTATTCCGACCAGGCCATCGAGGCATATGAGGTGTTATGCGCGTTGTGCGAGACGGAGATGGGTGTACTACTAGCTAACTGTCGAGCTGCGGGACTTGGAAGTCTAGGTATGATTGTCAACAGAGTTACTTCCCCTTATCGTTGCGTATGGGTTAAAGATTCCCACAGCGACGTTAAGCAGTAAATAAATAAATAAGTACTTCCCCTTCGTTAGAAACTAAGTATGATAATGAACAGAGTTACTTCCCCTTCATTTATATCTTCTTGTTATAAGAAAGGAGGAAAACTACAGCATTTAATTTCTAATACTGGTATTCTGTATATTAGGTCAGCCTTCTGTTATATGTTACTTTATATAATAGGCAAAGTTCTACAATACAGCAATGTGGATATCACTGTATCTACAGTATGTCTTGTATGTTTTGTTCCTCTAGATTTCAGTAAAATGTTGTGGGCATTGGGCTTTCCACTGAAGCAGCAGCTTACAGGAATATTGCCTGACATGATCACAATCCCAAAAATATCAGCTACACTGCATGCAGGTTTCCCTATATTCCAATTAATACATGCTGCAACTCCTTGCCCAAACTCCAAGATTACGAAACGTTTTTGAGTACAAGCTCAAGGTTTTGTTCACAAATCCCCATATTAAATTTGAGCTTGAGTATAAAATTGTTCTCAAAATGTTACGTAAGCCTCAGTCTCGGGGTATACGAAAAATTTTGGCTTGTAAATACCTGTACACATCGGAAATCACGATGGTGAAGTTGTGGCAGTGTTCCACTGCTGCGTTGAATAACTGTCGAGAAATCGAGAAATAGTGGCAAAAAAAGTCTTGAGGCAAACGAGGCAAAGGAATGTCAGCTAGAACAATTACCATATGGATTCCACAAAGTATTCTTGTTTTTGTTTGTGTGTCTTTGTTATTTAAAAAAAAAAAAATATTTAAATTTATTTACAAAGCATTCTTGACCATTTGTAGTTGAACGCACCCATGGTGTATTACGGACCACTCAAATGCAGACTACATAGGGCGAAGAGCTTTTGCTGTCTTTAACTCGTCTCTGTCCTTGCAGCGTGTGACAGCGGGGTGTCGGACGAGGAGAACGAGATCACACTCCTGCTACAGCGGGCACACCACGCCAGGAAGACCGCCGAGAACGTGGCCAAGCACATGATGCACAAGATGGACCGCTGTTGTGGTCACGTGACCGGCTGTACCGCCAGCCCCTGGGAAGACCTCTCGTCCAATAGCAGAACAGCAAGGTATGACGTCGTGACATTCGTCAAAACATGTCGTCCAAATAAACTCGGCCCTTTCTGATCTCTTGTTGCATGCTGTATTTTGGGAAGCGATCACTGATAATGAGAATATTCTGAACAGCAGGCAGCAATCTGATGCAGGAAGCCATGTATGTTTCACTTGTTGGAACATTTGCCAGTATTACTGACAACTCCAGAACAATGCACTACCCAAAACTCCCAGGCCCCCGTTTCACAACATTCTAAATTTAGGAACTCCAAACTTTATGATCCATTTTATCACCTCCAAAAAGTTAGGTGTCGATTTAGGAAGGGATGACACTTGTGATAACTTTTTGTACTGGTTTAGGAGCTCCTAAATAGTTAGGCGGCTGTCGTGAAATGGAGGCCAGAACTATGCCCTTCTCTTCATTTATGAGAATGTCTCCCAGTACTGTATGTCTGTCTACCCGCTCTTCTCTGCCTCACATTACAAACTCCAGAACGATCTTCTGTCCACAGCACGGGCAGCTCGACCACCAGCTCAGTTGACGCAGACTTCAGCAAGATGGACGAGCAGCGACTCCGGGAGCACATCCAGTCGCTGAAGAACGACCGGGCAGCAGTCAAGATGACCGTCCTGGAACTGGAGAGTGTCCACATCGACCCCATGGCCGACGAACCCCGGAAGATGCCCGAGGCACAGAGGCTGGACCTAGAGAACGCTGTACTTATGCAGGAGTTGATGGCCATGAAGGTAGGCGGCCTTGACCTTGTGGTGTTGGGGTCCTTGACCTTGTGGTGTCGGGGTCCTTGACCTTATGGTGTCAGGGTCCTTGACCTTGTGGTATCAGGGTCCTTGACCTTGTGGTGTTGGGGTGCTTGTCATCGTGGGTGTATTCGATTCATTATTAATTTTGATTTTACACATATTGTTTCACTCTGTGTTTACTCCTACCGTTCGATTCAAGTACTCACCATGCATGCACTATGACCCAACACTCGCCCCAATAGTGTGATGCGTCAAATACACCCTGTGATGTCCTGGGTCTTTGTACCAAAAGACGTTAAAAGATGGTACTTGTTGTTGCCCTGCTTGGCGCTCAGCATTAAAGGGGTATAGCAAGGACTGGTCGGGTCGGAATCAGTATACTGTGTCTCAGTGGGGTATCCATGTTCTATCTGCGGCATGTGATATTCCAAGTGAGCTATCTCGATAACAACTGGTGGAAATCCAGACCAGTACAAGCAGTACATATGCATGCAAGCCATGATATGAGTGAAAAAAAATCTTGAAAGTGGCTTTAAACCCCAAATCAACCGACCAACCAACTGTTGAATTACTGTTGCTAGGAGGAGAAGGCTGAACTGAAGGCTCAGAACTACCTGATGGAGAAGGAGAAGCGAGCCGTGGAGCTCCGTCTCAGTGGTAAGGAGTCGCACGAGCAGGCGTACCGCGTGCAGATCGAACACCTCAAGTGTGAACTCTCCGAAGTGCAGCAACAGAAGGCCAAGGATGACGCCAAAAATAGAAAGGTCAGTCGCATAATTGACTAATAACTGGTCACGCTTGAATTATTGTCAGACATTTTGAAATTTAACCCTACAAATCCTAAATAACTTGTAGTCCTCGGGATCCATTAACCCTTTAAGGACCGATGACTGATAGATCAGATGACTGATAGATCAGTTGAAAAATTTAACCCCCCTTAAGCCCAGTGACTGATAGATCAGTTGAATTATTCACCTCCATTAGGGCCTAGTGACTGATAGATCAGTTCACCACACGTATTTGAAATACTCGTCCTTTTGTATTTGCATGAGATAAATTTGGAGTAACTGCTAAAATGCTGTTATTTATTCCGTAATAAATCTGCAAGTGATTAAAATGACGCAGTTACAAAAACACTGTAGGGGGTAAGCCCTATGATGTCGCTGGGCCTTACATAGCCAGGTCACTGTACTAGGTAAAGGGTTAAGCATTGGATATGCTAACTTTATCCCGAGTGCTAATTGTATCGCTGCTTTACTTTATCCTGTTCTTTTAGAATGGCGATGGTGGCGCGTCCTCGTCCATCTCCGTGGCGGAACTGAGGACCAACGACTCCACTGACCTGGCACAAGACCTGTGTGATGCCCTCAAACGAGAGAAGAAGCTCAAGTCTAGAGTCCAAGAACTAGTCTCCACTCTAGAGAAGATCTCCAGGAACTCAGAAATTAGACACCAGCAGTCGGCCGAGTTTGTCAACGATTTGAAACGAGCCAACAGGTGAGTTATTTCTACATGTGTCTATTGGAAGTTTTTCATTTCATTTCATGAGTTCATGACAATACTATAGAACACAGTGAGATTTTTCAATACACTTTGCTGACCCCTATTGAGAGGTCGATGAGAGATACTACTAGCTGTACAACTATTTATGTTGGGAATATAGAGGATTATCTGTATTTGTGTCAAAGGATCGTACAAGTTATGTATGTTCTAACTATGTTCAATCTGTTTTATGGTGTTTCTTTTTACATCCCAGTGCCTTAATATCAGCCTTTGATAAAGCTAAGAAGAAGTATCAGAGTAAACTGAAGAAACTTGAAGTTCAATTGCAGTCCATGACAGAGCGATACGAGACACAGGTGACGTTTGAAAAATGTTCAATATTTAGTATGGATTTTTTCAATTCTTTCATATTTAATTGGCATTACTGAAGCAATGGTTGGCATAGAATATGTATCCCATAGATCTATGGTCTGCTGTCATTTTCAAGAAACATGATAAGTAGTTGAATGTTAAAATGTTGACTTATGTTCATTTTTGATATGCAATCTATGATTTCCAGATAGGAATGCTGAAGCAGAGAATAGGAATAATGGAAAATGGTTCTTCATCGTGTCCAAGGCAACCGACCAATGAAACGTCTTTATAGCATCTGGAGTGTTCACAGACTACAGAGCTGTGTTTATTGGACTATTATACATGTAATTTGAATCTCATTGTGCACCCAATGACCCAAGGCCATGTGTGGTGTATTGCTCATGTTCTATGTTGTGTTTTTAAATCACAAACTCAAATTTCCATGAGAAATAAACCACACCATTGTTTTTTTCGAACAATAACTGAGATTTACATCGCAATGCATTTAACATTTTCCTATTTATTTCACTTATCTAAGTGGATTATTTTTCATCTGTTGCATTTACAAGGACATAATATTATGATGCAAGTGTGAGGCAATGTTGTTAAAGAATTGGAATTTCATATTTGCACATAGATTTTGTTACTAAATAGTACTAATTATTGTACATGTACAGTATGTATACATGTACATATTTATAAATATTTTAAACCTGATCCATTCTTGTTTATTATATCTCGATCGCCACATATATAAAATTTTAACATACATGAAATTATTGCATTGATAAAGTTATGGTTAAAGTTGAACATACTGACTTGATCAGTTTGAATTTTGTTTGTATAGAAGTCTGTGTACATTTTCCCCTGTATAATGGAATTTTACAAATATTTATTAGGCCATAGTTATTTGATTCCCTGGTTTACGGATTCACCGACCTAACTTGGGGGAAATACAAATTATTATTTTTATTACAATCAACGACAATATACTAGCCTTTAGAAAATTATAATAATAAATGGTGAAGCATTACTTTAAAAATAATTGTCCATTCAAATCTGAATAACTTATGTGTATTGGTGTTTATTGCAATTATTGACAATGATTTTGATAAATTATACTTATTTTCTGTCAACTGACCATTCATAATATCCAATTATTATTATTATTTTTAGGGAATCAAATACCATGGCCTTATTGAGCGATTTCTTTTTAAAACATTAAATCAAATACTTTTTCGTCTCTCTTTGTAAATTGAAAATCATTATGATCTTTAACAAAATATGTGTTTTACTTGTATTGAAGTTGTTTACATTTGTTAATATTTACAACTTTAATATTGAACAAACTGCACAAGAATGTGTCAGTGTGCAACTGTAAATGCTTACATTATATCATGAAGATTTATCACAATGTCACATTACATTACATGTATGTGAAACTGTATGCATATTCATTGTACAAATCCTTGGAATAATTTATGCAATGTATATAATATGTAGGTAGATGTATATGCAATGTTTCCATGCTCGAAGTGCAAGCATATCCAGAATATGTGCAAACATTTACTAATGATGTGCAAATTGCCAAAAATACAATACAATACAATGTTTAGTGTAACTTTAAGTATAATTGTGTACTAACCTATGCTGTGTTATATACTCTGTATTTTAAATATTCTTGAAAACCTTGATGCTAAAGTCGCAGTAGACATGAGAAAAGGATTATATTTTTTGTTTTTAGATGTAATACAAGAGTTGAAATTCTTTTCGTGTGAAGGCCACAAAATGTGTTACAGAATTTTCTTTTATGCTTCTGGGAAGTATTGCCTTTTATCGATCAGGATTCTATAATGTCTTGAAGGAATTCTGGTAACGGAGCATTTTTTTAATGCAAATTCAAGTGAAATATTCTAAGAAATCTTAAGTATAGTTAAATTTATAAATATACTTCCAGTGTGAAAAGTGAGACAACTTTGTCTCATTCTATTGTAATAGGGTAACAACTTTGTCTCGTTCTACTGTAAAAGAGTAACAACTTTGTCTCGTTCTACTGTAAAAGGGTAACAACTTTGTCTCGTTCTACTGTAAAAGGGTAACAGCTTTGTCTCGTTCTACTGTAAAAGGGAGACACTTTTGTCTCATTCTACTGTGAAAGGGCATGGAACTCTTGTGAATTTCCACTTGGCATCATGAACAAAACTGAATACGGTAATCAGAATATGTATGCAGTACTGCACCAATTCCTGGTCGAGCGGTGGCTTAATCAGTTAATGGTCACATTAACTTGTTTCAGGATAATTCTGTTAGGATTGTGACATTCCTGAACAAACCTCAACGGATTGCACCTTATTGAAAGACAAAAAAATGTTCGCACTAAAACCGTGCGGTTAACCGTTGTGGCTGCTGCATGCTTTAGCCTTTAATATTTGACATTATCTGACATTAAAATATGCATTAAAAAATTACTGTAATGTGACAGTGTTAAGAAAACAAGAGTTGTGTGCCCTTTGACCCATAGTGCCATTCCTCAGAGCGATCGTAGCACTCAGAGTTACGCCGTTACTAAGTACCCTTTCATGAAGCTCATGTCTCTATTAGGAGACCTTAGCGCTATCGTAGCGATCTTTAATATACTACTGTCAGAATTTAAGGGAACGTGATATTGATATAGTTATTTTTTACTTTCAAATGCGGAGACATAAAGTGGTATATGTCCAAACTGAGTTAAATAATTGTAATGAAATTTACAATCCTTGCAAGAAAATGCATGAGCAATACTAATCTTGCACGTGCTTGCACTTGTCACTATGGGTTATGTAATGATGGTAGTTATAAGTTGCCTGTCTTTGAACGAACAAATACATTATAATAATGCGTTCCCTTATTTTTTTATGGTAGTATATATTGCGATCAGGCACTTACAAGACAATGAATATTAATTACACTACGGAAGGGTTAAAGATTTCCGCTGTAACGTAAAACAATAACTCGCTCACAAGAGGGGTTAATGTCTCGGTGGACGTGAGACTTTCATGAAATGGTGCCCCGATACACATCTCATAGAGCTGTGGTTGTTCTGTTGAAGGCCACATGGCAATGGCTGATGATACGTTAGCGTGCAATGTCGTCCATATGTCGTATACGACATTATTAAATGTACAGCTGTATAGAGATGTAAGTATGTATAGATATAGTATATACACCTACATCGCCCCACCACAATATATTGACTTTCTAAACATATCCAGTTGAGTAATGTAATAAAATTTTAATGTTTTGTGCATTACTGAATGATCAGTGTAGCTCTGGGAATACGTTTGAAAGGATTTGAGCTTCCAGTATGTATAGTATAAATTGTATAGCTATTCTGTTCCTACTATTTGAATATGCAAATTGAATCCAAGGTTAAAATTTGTATTCATAACACAAGCTGCTTCAAGTAAATTGTCTCCACATTTCCATGTTTAACTACATTGTTCTACCGATGTAGGCCACACAGTTTTATCCATTTGTTGTGAAATATTGGTAAATGCGTCATTCTGTCCAGAAAAATTATAAATACATGTACATTGATTTGTCCATGAAATGAAGTAATTATAACCCCAAATTAAAATTATTCACATTATTAAATTATTCGTGTATGTTCTACATCATTAATGTCCCCATGAACTTAACAAAACACATTTTCTTGTAAGTTTGATAAACATCAGCTTCATGTTTAAAGCATGTAAAACATAATTTATGCAAACATCATCCAATTCATAGTTACAACAACTTTATTAATTTGTAGTATTCAAAAACCTATGCTTACACTACAATGAAGCCATTTTTGTACAGATTTTTTCATTTTACTGAACTAATTATCTAATATACTAGTACTTAATTTTGATGATTTACTTTGATTATTGTATTTGGCTCCTGTAACCACCAATCTCCATATATATATTGTATAGCTATCGCTGTAACATCATTACATTTATTTATGTTGTTACAACTGTACAGACAAGACACAGAATCAAAACACGGCAATTTACCACATTTTCAAACCAAAATCAAAATCTTTGCGTTGCCAGTTATATACAAGTTGGCTATATTATAGTTTATGTCATTTTTATTTTGTTTAGTCCATTATTATCATTTGACTGTTTACATTATTCTATACACAATTTACCTGTTTACCTCAGTTTTGCTAAATTTTGTTTTATAATGAAGATAAGCGCTAAAGCTGTTTTGCAATGAAATATTTTCTGCAGTAACATTTTCTTCTTTGTATGCTCATCAACAAGCCCATGGTCTTACAATATTTCATTTTGTCTATTAAATGGAAGTGCTTAATACCAGAAACTATGTTGTGTTGTTTACCTAGACACTTGAATAAGGCACAGTGTAATAATGTGGTAGATCAGCTGTACCAACAATATGGACACATTAGGCTGCTGAACCAAGAAAAAAGAGAATATTTTTCCAGGTTGAAATTCCACCACGGGAGCCAGGCATCAATATTTGCGAATGTTACCTTTCTGACGCAATACTGAGAGGATATTCAACAAAACAAATTCAGGGGCGACAGATCTTTGTGGGTAACCTTTCGACCAAATTTCGGAGTTCAGCCTTAGGAATCCAGTGCCGTTCTTTTTCCAATGTGTCTGCAAGTTTGTAACGAGTATCTGGAGTGTAGACCTTTAAAAATTATTCGTTGTTAAAATAATTTTAAGCTAAATGTGCATGTCCAAAAATGCTACTGGCCCTCGATTAATTTTGTTGAGTATAAATAAATCAGAAAGTAATCTTTGTGTACTTGATCTCGTGGAGAGTTAAGACAGCTTTTACTCCACTAGTGAATGCACGGATCATAACATCTGGATCCATTCTTTTTGTTCTCGTACTGGAGTAATGACTGGGTGTGGGTGGGTGGTAGAACGCTGGACTTTCTGACACGATATTGATAGGATGCGATGTCTGTAGAGTTATCATCCTTGGTCTTGTCAGTACCAGCCGGTGCTCGCAGATTTACTCCAACATTCAGCGCTATGGATGTTGCGGGTTTCCTCCTGCCCTAAACTGACAAGTTGTGATACTATAAGTGAAAGAATCTTGATAGTGACTCTAAACCCCAATTTAAAAAAAATAATTAAATGACTAGGTGTATAAATATTTTTATAGATTTATTTTGGGATTGATAATCAATGAGGTTTAAAAGCATACAATCGCATATCAAGTTGTCATTTTGGACTGAATTGGGAGTTAAAAATGCAAACTACATGCACATGGCATACATATAATTGCTTTTGTACCTCCAAATATCTTTTCACCACTGTACGATAGGTAAAATTCTATTGCAGTTTTCAGGTAATATCTCAATTTTCTACTGTCTGATAGACTAAGGGAGATAACTAATTGAAAATGCTCTGGTACCATTATAGCTACTTAACACATATTAAAAAATTAAATATGAAAATATTGAAAACCAGTGGGATATGCGGAAAATGTAGCAGGTTACCCAATATACTTGCGCAGACATGTAAAAATATGTTTGACAATGAAAGATGTAAACAAACCCGCAAATGTATGCCATTAAATTTAAAGCCACTTTCAAGATTTTTTCACTCTCATCATGGCTTGCATGAACATGTACTGCTTGTACTAGTCTGGATTTCCACCAGTTTCTTTTTTTTATAGTGCTAGCTCACTTGGAGGTATATCATGCCACAGATAGAACATGAATACCCCACCCAGACACAGTATACCGACTCCGAGCCGTCCTTGTTTTACCCCTTTGCCGAGCGCCAAGCGGGGAAACAACAAGTACCATTTTATTTTGGTAGGACACGACTGGGGATTGAACTCCGGACCTTACGCACTCCGGGCCGACGCTCTAACCACTACTCCAGGGAGCCGGCTGCAGAATATATGAATATCAGAAATTATCAAATGTTAACAGTACCATGGAAAGCATTATCGTTGTGGATGTCTCGCAACACCGATAGGATTGATGACCAATCAAATTCCTTGTTTCTTTGGCATGATCTTATTAGTCGACTTCTAAATATGAGTTTGGCTCAACCAGTATGATTGTGAAATATAAAACAGAAAATAACATTTCAATATGTTATGATGTTTATTAAAACGTTTCAAAGCTTGGCATGTGATAAGAAATGCTGTCTGGTCAACAAATGGATTAACATGTGGATTAAGTTTTGCATGAGCAAATATTTATCAAACATTTCGTTTCTATATGGTTTATATCATATTTAAATAGAGTCTGCCATAAAAACAGTTTCAAATATACTGGGGCAGCAGCCCTAGGCGTAAGCATATATAATTGAATGATCATTTAAATGCATAAAGTAAACTTTGAAATAAAAACATTTGGTAACTTTGGGGAAGAACAGACCACAGACGTTCATGGTAGTATGAAGGATTGTATGAACATCAAATTGTACATCCATCAGCATAGCTTCGGTATTGTCAAAGCACATACATGAACGAAGGAGAAGCATATCACAGTCTGGCAATCTGGCTGATAGTCTCTGGTCATCTGGCTGATAGTCTCTAGCTCTACACATGTCCAGGTCATACACACACATGCACTCACACGTACATATCACGTCTTTGATTTTTGATCGTGTACATGAAGGTAGATGAGAACTTGCAGTTTGACCAAATTCTGCTGAATATACACGACTTGTCATTGACATAATTCAAAGCACTTCCTATGACTTATACATGAAGGCACATCGGGTAGGTTTAACAAAAAGAACACAGCTGCAGAAATTAAATCATAACAACTAGCAAAAAAAAAGCCGACTTTGCATAAATACTTTGCGGTATATAAATTCTGATATCAATTGAATTCTTGAAATTTCAAGATTTTCTCAGTTTTCAATATGTTTAATGTCAATGAATTAATAGATTTTTCTGATGATCATTTCAATTCTGGCATAAAATATAAAATATGTCATTGTATCACTGTGCTAGTTAAATAATAAATACTTCATAATGCCCAGTAATGCAATAACATGACTTGAATTGACAAATCTGATTGAAGATCTCTCAATGTATTCAAGCACCGAGACCAGCAAAGAGTATTTTCTTTAGACTCAGAAATAACATTGCAGATATTACAAAGTATAGTTGATACAACTAAATTATACAATACATGTCATTCTTTAAGGCAATCGCACACAAGAGTAAATTACTTAAAGTGACTCGTACACCAAATTCATAAACCTAAAGAACTGATGATCCTACACCACGTACATTGATTGATTTCCTTCCAAATGATCTGTTATCGATAAATCAGCTCATTTTCCGGGCAGTCAGTTTGTTTATTTACATCGACTGCGTGCATGTGACCTCTCACAGGACCAATCATAGCGTACTCTTCTAACCACATGACTAACACAGAGGAGACGGACACCATTTTCAAAACGTTGGATTGTTCACTATCAGCAGGTAAAAGGATGTATTTTGTTGGGTTTACGTGGCTTTTCATGTCTGAAAGCTCGGATTCTTACAAATATAGCTCTAAATATTACATATGAGCAATAATAATGGGAATAGGTAAAACCACCCTTTGTGTACGGGTCCTTTTAAGTAAATTGCCAAGTTCCTTGAAATTTTGCTACGTATTGTGTCATTCATACAAGAAAGTAAAATGTCTTATGTTTGACAAATCTTGACACGATTGACAACTTACTCGCGTGTGCGGCATATGAAAGTAATTTGCTTACGTCTTCAATGCACATGCGTGATCACATCTCATAATAAATTAGAAATCAAGTGATCTTCTAATAAGTAACTTGCTATGGCAAGTTTCGCACGTGTGCGGCGAAATTTGGCTGGAGGCAAGATTGGTGAGGAAGTTGTCATTTGTGTCAGTTTACTCTCGTGTGCAGCAGTCTTTATGTATCACAGTTTCCTAAGTAATCTAAATAATCACAGTTGATACAAAGTGACCACTCAATGAAATGTTAGTTTAGATGCAACACTGTAATGAAATGCATATTCTTCTTCACAATTTCACATTTTATACCAAAACTTCACAATATTAAGACGATATTGTTCATTCAATAAACAGTCACACCTGAAATATTCAGCGTGTATTATATACATAGAGATTCTCATTAACCTTCCACCTGCTAGAAGAATACATTTGGGCATGTCTAGGTGCCAGCAGTAGGTAAAGGTTAAACGAGTAGAGCACAGATCGCTTAGTAGGCAAGACACGAACAAGCCGTCATGGCAGCGGGGACAAAGATACAAAGGCCTATATAGATAAAGCAGTATATCTGACTGCACAAAGTCATGCCGGCTCAAATATATATATAAATAACAATTCAGTGCCAATACCTGCTGCTCAGAAATGTTAGGTTTGGTAGCAAATTTAAAACAATTTGCAGAGGAAAATTGAAGTAAATTTAAATATCAGTCTTTGGGAACTTCTGCGAATCTTTTGAGAAAACGTATAGATGCTAGTCACTTTGTGCAGTGGGTTCTACATGCTGGCACCCACATTGTGGCATTTTTCTTCATTTCTAAGGTTCAAAATATGTATCTGTCAAACATATTTACATCAAAACAATACAGCATTCGTGGAATACCAGTAATGCATTCAGTGGCATGATTGGACCATATATTATTATCTTTGAAAGCACCTGTACATCAAAGTATTAAAACATACCTTGTACAATCGGCCTTGACTACCAAACATACATATTTCTAAGCCAAATTGACAATGACTCGTACAAAGATACACCTTTGATCAGGACATCATGGTAGCACACCTACAACTAGCAACACACTGCAGAACTGATCCATACATTTTACAAAGAATTCAACAAACCACCATGTTCCGAGACCTGGCCCCGAGATTACGAAGCCTTTTTTTGAGTACTCATGCTCAACTCAAGGTTTTGTTCACAAATCCCCATATAAAATTTGAGCTTGAGAATGAAATCGTACTCAAAAGGTTTCGTAATCTCGGGGGCCTGTTTGGTTGTCATTGGGCTCCATTGCTGCCGAGCTGGGAAATATGAATGCTTGCCAGATTGAAGCAACCGGAGATCCTATAGATACAGTTCCTGTGTCTAATCCAGCAGAATGAGGGTTAGTCAATGGTTAGTTCAGTAACTGGCAAAGATCAACATAGATTTCCCTTCTGCAAGGTTGTTGCCATGGACACAGTCCAGCAAGAAAGATCAGAATCAACACACCTTGGTCTCGATCACAAAGGTGCAACTCGCTGATTAATCAATCCTTACATTGTTTGTATTCTTGTAATTTTGGATTTTCACTATTTTTTCTATCAGTTTAGTATGTAAGAGTTATTCACAAAGCCTCATGAAGGTATGTTTAGATTAAATGGCAACCGTACCATATTTCTATGTTTCTATTTCCCAACCAGGACGCAAAGGAGTTAATTATAGACACTATGGTCAAATGTCTTCTAGCTAAATTACCCTACTTATCTGGTATCACAGCAATTGTGCTTGACTGTGTCAAACTGACTGTTCCAATATGTTTACGATAATCACAGAATATTTTGCTATCTTAAAAACACAATCATTGAACATGAAATAATATTGTAAATCAATCAAATGTTCATGTAAAAGTATATTTTTTTTACTTGAGTTACATTAATGAAAGGTCAACAGTACTGAACATAGAAATTCATATTATTCTTGGTGTATATCTTGATTAAATAATATATGATGTGAATGAGAGTATTATTATATTTCGTCAGTATACACACCAAAATTAAGATAAATTGTACTCTGAAAGCAATGAATTGTTGTACATAGGTTGTAAATAGGTTTTACATAGGTTGGCCATCTGCTGGCAATCAGAATAGAACTATCAGGAAAGTCATTGTAAAATTACCCACAAAGCATTGCCATTAAAAGATCCATTTATCGTACCACAAAAAAAAAATCCAGATGCACAAGAAACCAATTGTTACTTTTCATAACAAAAATGTACAGAATGGGTTCACCCAGTGGTATTTGGGTCGATATTTTTGGCATTCTGTACTACGAATTCTTCAGCCGTAACATTCCAAGACATTATTCAAAGTGTAAACCGTTGCAATAAGAGCAGTGGTGGGGAAGGTAGCATGTTGCAGATTGTTGACTAGACATGTCACAGTTGACAGGATCTGTATGTACACCTCCACGCCCCAGTTCCTTGTCAGTTCAGCTGAGTGACTTCCATACATATTTGAATATACTACAACTCTTGGAAAAAAAGAGAATATGTGTACACAGCATATACATATATATATATATATATATATATATATATATATATAAATGTATATAATATATATACACGTCATAATGAATTGCACTTTAACAAGGGTGAGTAAAAACTCTTATTGCTACAATTTGGAAGTTGCTACATGAATTTCGATATACAAAATAGACGGTAAAATATTAAAATATATACCAGAAAAAATGGTGACGTAATGTCACGTGATGGACATGTTTTCTGTTGTATTTTCCCGTTGACATTTCCCCATTTTCTCCTCTCCTCTCTCCCCACCACCCCAGCTAAAAATACATACACCCCTTGACCTTCTCACCAATCACCCATGACAATCGCCTAACACATATTTACCACTGTGATTTGATCATCAACCAAGCTTGTACTCGAGCATTATTATTTTCAACATATGTCGTCCTAAACGAAAGCATTATATCCAGATTTGTATTGTGGATTTTCGGCATGCGTTTTCTTGTTTTCAATATGTCGTCCTAAGCAAAAGGACCACATCAAGATCTGTATCGTGGATTCTCAGCATGTGTTTTCTCGTTAAAAACTTTCAGGGGTTTGATTTCCCCATTGTCTAGGAAGTACAGGTTATCGTTAGATCGCCTCATGTACGCGGCAGCTTTCCCGAAGACGCTGTACGTTAGAACCAGCACATCGCACATGCTGAGCAGATATTGGTCTGCCAGCACCTTCTCAAAACCTCCACACGGGTCGGACTTGATCCTTTTTGTCTTGTCTATATGGATTATGTCCCCTGGGATCTCCACGTTCTGCAAGGGATACAACTCCTTGGCCTTAACGCGAACCGAGTCCGAATCGCTTGCCACAAATATCCGGAATCGTCTCGGATCTCTGTATCTCTTAAAGAATGACCACACCGGACTTATCGTCTCCATTGTGTTCCTCACTTCGAAGTCCCACGGTAAGGTGGGATTTTTGCCGAATCGTAAATGAGCACACACGAGTTTGTAATTTTTGTTTGGTTTGGCATTTGATATTGCTGCGGTAAGTCGTCTTTTCACGCGTCTGTTGAGCTTGAAGATAGTCTGCCACAAGTCTGCGAAGACGGCTGGTCGAGGTTTGCTTTTCAGCTTCTGCCGAAATATCGTCTTGTAATGAGGATTATTTTTCAAAGCATAAAAATAATCATAATTTGCTGTCAGGTAAACGACATCTTGAGGATACACATCGTTGAAGTCGATCTGCGCCATCAGCTGTCTGAACACCTTGTCATTAACAGTGTATAAATATTTAGATGAAAGACCCTGCAATGCTGTTGCGTTCACCTTCCAATTCACCTTCCGTGGATGAAACAGGTTGGTCAGTGGGCACGGTGAGGACATATCCACACCAAACGTCCTGTTCGTCACCAGAGAGATGACGTATGCCGACAGGATCCCGTGCTGTCTGTCGCCCCAACCACAGCACGTGATGTTCTTTGTACAATAATAAATAATATACTTCTGCCGCGGCACCAGACCCCCGCTGTCAATGTGTTCGAAGCTCTGAAGTCCGCTCTGAACCGCATTCGGATTGTGCTTCTCGTGAATGTGTCTGGACATGTTCTGAAGTTCAACCCCAGCCTGCTGGTTGCTGTCGTTGATGATGTCCATCTCCAAGTCGTTGAGGATGAAGGGTGCGTGACCTTCGATGTCCTTGACCTGGATGAGGTCGCGGTCTGGAGGCGGAAACACGTGGAGACGCGGGGCTTTCAGCGTGAGGTCGTCCAGAAAGTAGACGCTGATGATGACGGTGACGGTGCACAGACACAGAAGGATGGCCAGACTGTACTTGGGCTTCACCAAACACAGCCCATGTACAACATTTCTTTTCATCCTGAGTGTACAGAATCTGCTTCTGGGGATAGCAGTCGTGGCGTTCTCCTCAAATTCATGACACCGTCAAATACAACATCCCAACTCGCTGCAAATCTCGCCCATATCATAGGGTTATGCGCACTTGGCACTACATTCCTGGTAATAGTACAGCGGTTATTAGAGGACAACTCTGTCGTCAATTGCCATATGCTCAAGTGTGTGCTTTACTCCAGCCTACTAGCTACTCCACCATCTCTAATGACCTTGACATTGCTCCAACCATTGTACAGTATGACAGCAAAGGTAAAGAAGAGATACAGGTTCACATCGCTAATGTGACAACACAGACCATCGTTGTACAGCCCAGAGCTACATTGTGCGAATTACAACCTGTTACTATTCAAGACTTACCTGTTGGGAGACCAATTGACACAGACGTATTAGAGAACATAGAAATGGACAAAGATGGACTTACAAGAGAAGAGATAGCCCAAGGCATCGGACTTATCTTGAAGTTCAAGGACATCTTTTCCAAAGCTGATGATGACTTGGGACACTCAGACTTGGTAAAGCATCGGATTGACTTGGATTATGATCGCCCATTCAAGCAAAGGCACAGACGAATTCCTCCATCCATGTATGAAGATGTCAAGACTCACTTGCAAGACCTACTATCTGCTGGTGTGATACGACATTCTTATAGTCCATGGGCTTCTAACATCGTGCTAGTGAAGCGGAAAGATGGAAGACTTCGCATGTGTACCGACTACCGTCAATTGAACGCCAGAACGATTAAGGACAGTTATGCACTTCCCAGAATTGAAGAACTTTTAGATTGTCTTGGAGGTATGACCTACTTCTCAGTGTTGGATATGAAGAGTGGTTACCATCAAGTAGAGGTAGAGGAGGAGCACAAGTCGAGGACTGCATTTACTGTAGGACCCTTGGGATTCTACGAGTATAACAGGATGCCCTTCGGACTTGCCAACGCCCCAGCCACTTATCAACGACTGATGGAAAAGTGTCTCGAAGGATTACACCTCAAGATATGTCTCGTCTATCTGGACGATTTGATCATCTTTTCCACGACATACCAAGAACACGTAGAGAGAATAGAGTTAGTACTTCGTCGCTTGCAAGAGTGTAATCTGAAGCTCGCACCGAAGAAATGCAAGTTCTTCAAACGCAAGGTGAAGTACGTAGGATACATCGTATCTGCTGATGGGATAGAAGCTGATCCAGAGAAAGTTGACAAGATTCGGCATTGGCCTACTCCTACATCCCCAGAAGAAATTAGGAGATTTTTAGGTTTTGCCGGATATTACCGTAAATTCGTCGCTGGATTTTCGCAGATAGCCAGACCGTTGTCAGAGTTGATGCCTAAGACAGCTAAGAAGAAGACTAGATCTCGTCAACAGATTACTGATG
>JAUTBT010015039.1:0-22708 GCA_032361225.1 Lepetodrilus schrolli
AGTAAACCTGCGAGCATCGGCTGGTACTGACAAGACCAAGGATGATAACTGCATTGCCACTCTACAGACATTGCATCATATCAATATCGCGTCAGAAAGGTAACTTTCGTGAACATTGATGCCGGGCCCCCAGGGAGGGATTTGAACCTGGAACCTTTGGCTCTGAAGTCCAACTGTTCTACCACTGCGCTACCACCCACCCTTGTTGTAAAGTAAATAGTATTTGACTGTCAATCAGGTGGACAGTTACATTGGTTCTAACCAGGGATTATTACCCAATCAGATGCTTCTAAACTTGCATAATTGTCATGCCACAATTCATTAAGTCTCACTGATGCACCCTGTGTCTATGGTACTTAGCATGGTTTAGGCCCAAGACGCTGACACTAGGTGGGGAAACCTACAAAAAAATTCGGCACGCCGGAATCCTTTTTTTTTTTGATGCCACAGTGATGCATTGTTGTTACAAGGATTAAGAGGGGGCGATTGTTATGCTACCACGATATTCCAAAGCAACAAGAAGAGAGACGAACTGATCGGTGCTGACCACAATCCTGCAAGTGATCTTATAAAGATAATGTAAAATTAAAATAGTTAGTAAATTTCATAAATATAAATTATATAAAATACTACTCTGAAATGAAACCTATTGTCCGTTGTACATATCCTCGTAAATTTGATAATGTTAACGGGTGTTTTTTTCTCTCTCTCCAACAACACATATATCCTAGACACCAGGCCCCCATGTCACGGCGACCTCCTAACTATTTAGGAGCTCCTAAACCAGTCCTAAAGGTTATCACCTTGTAACAAGTGTTTCACGGACGATGCCACAATTCTTATCCCTTCCTAAATCGGCATCTAACTTAGGAGGTGATAAACTGGGTCATAAAGTTAGGAGCTCCTAAATTTAGGATGTCCTTGTGAAACGGGGGCCTGGAATCTTTAGCTCATGGTAGATAAAAAGTTGTTATAATACATACTCAAGAACACGCGTTAACTTTATTTACCTTGGTTAGTGAGCTCTCACATTAATCACAGATATAAATGGTGGTTTTGGAACAAATTTGAATCATAAATGCAAAGTACATTCACATAGTATACATATGGTTTTTGTACCTCTTCCCAGTTTAATTTCAGCGGTAAAATGGTTCACTCACATCGACAACAATGGACATTTTCATTTTCAATGATACAGACTATACCAATAATTAGTGAAGATAACAAACCAGCGTAATTGAAAACTACGCTGTCTAATGAAATATAGAAAAATCACTTGATCACGTTGGTGCACTTCCGAATGAACCTCCATTTCATGTTTACATTTGAACCATGTCTATCATTCATTTTATGGGAGAGTGAATTATTGTTTTACGTCACAGCAGGAATCTTTCACCCATATGTGACCATTTTATGGGAAAAGTTAGCTAATTATTGTGAATTTGTGCTACTCATGGATAATTAAATTAATACAAAAAATATTGCAGACTTCATGAATATGAAACTGTTGAATACAACACTTGTTTGGATGATTTAAATGCAAAGTTACATGTAAAAAAAATGTTGAATCATAATATCGGTCAATCGTGTGATTGTATACCTTATACCAATTGGTAGCATGCATGGATTAATTCCATGGCTAAGTGTTTGATTCCAGCATGAGGTAAATATATTTACAGAATTTCTTCACTTAATGTAATCCCAAATTCACCCACTTCCACTGGGTTTCAACTGCCATACACCGGGCATTAACTGAATTTTATGGCAAATAAAGTCCAGCTTTGGATTTATTCCCACTATACACGAGTCAATATTGTATTCAACCCCAGTCCCACAAAAACTTTGAATATGCCTATGATATCTATTTTCAGCACATTCCTATCGGTAGTTTTGGAGAAGATATCGTCATAAGGTCATGTTTGCCGTTTTTTGGCAAGTTTGCTAACTACATGGCACCATCGTAAAACTATAAACTAGACAACAAAGATCTGGCACATACTGATAATAAGTGAAAATATTTGCAATAAAACTATCGCGGACATATGTGTGATGACGAGTTACATGCTATGTCTAAACAGTGGACGGACTACAAAACATATCCAGATCTAGCATCTGCCAGATATATCCACAAGTAAGAATCGGGGGATGTCAATAAAGATTATCAATTACATTTTAAACACACACAAATATTCTGGCCCATAAAATTTAAAACATTTTGTACAGAAAACAAAAAATATTCTCTGTACATCTTAATTTCCATGTTGTGTAAATTCAACAATGGACTTGAGGTTCGCTCACACGGGTCGATCAGTTGTACGACGAGCCTAGTTCGATTGGTCGTAAGAGTAGAAGTTGTTCTACTCGTGCGATCTCTGCCGTCGCATGTAGGCTCGCACGGTGCGATTCGACACATCGTTACAACCGATCAACCATTGTGAGTCCACCTTTAGTAAATGTATATTTTGTATTTGTTCCACTTAAAAACTAGTGGGAAAAAAAAACATTTCAAATTATTCTTAAATTTCACATATAAATGGCATCTAGTTGTGAATGTGTGGATGATGGAAATGAATGAGAATAAAAATGATGAAATTACTGTTCTTAAATCACATCACCAGCAACAAGACTAGAAAATATTGGTGTGTTGTCATGGTAATACATAGCCATTGCCACAAGGATGTCATTAAATGACCATTTTTACAATGGAAGATTGTGTGGACTACATGAAGTATACATTTGTTTAAAACATCATTCTAAACCTGAGTATTATTGGAAATATTGGTGTATCCATGGTCTTTGACCTCTAAAACTCGGCAATTTCATTCATTATATACGCACTACCAAACTATTAAAAGATAAATTTATAAACTGACCACTAACAACAGATTTTTTTTGTTGTATTTTTGTATTGGGGGTTTAGAGCCACTTTCAAGATTCTTTCACTTATATCACGGCTTGTGAGTTTAGGGCAGGAGGAAACCCGCAACATCTGTAGCGCATCCTACCAATATCGCGTCAGAAAGGTAACTTTCGTGAACATTAATGCTGGGGCGGGATTTGAACCTGGAACCTTTGGCTCCGAAGCCCAACGTTCTACCACTGCGCTACCACCCGCCCTACTAACAACAGTATAACGTTTATAAATCGCTTATGATTTCTTGTAGTTTTCACTTCATTTAAAGGTTCTCAGAGACACTATGAAATAAATCAAATTCAACAAATGGTGATTGATGGACAGTATCAGATGAATGTTGAATACACGGCAAGGTCAACATGTTACAAGTGAGATTCTGGAGACGAGGATGTAGATAATGATATGTCCATTATTGTACATTCAGCCTACGAGGACAACAAACCTACCACCACCGGTGCCACATGTACATGTCTACAAACATATGTCATGTGCGATATGCAGTGAAAATACAATGGAAAAAAATGTCAGATCTCTAGAAAAATAGAGTGAAATGTTCATAGCCCGTCTGGCTCTGTCTACAAAAAGTGTCGGAATACATCTTGCCATCACTACACAATGTACAAACTCCATTTCTAGACCACCTATAAATTCATTGAAACTGCCAAACAACTTGAATTTAGTACAAGAGTCTAGGTTCAATGTCAAAGCAAGATCAATGTTTAAAATATGTAAATGACATCGCTCAATATTGCATTGTCAGTCACCCGTTTACCACATTTCACTAGCCTAGTAAAAACTGGCAATCGAGGAGGCAATAATGATGTTAGGATGCATGGTGCATCCTTCCTCCGCTTCTAAAGAAGTAGTTGACATCCTACAACACTAGCAATGATACTGAATCTCGCACATGCCCCTTGGATAAAGTAGACTCAGATCTACACATCCACAAAGGGCAGTATTGCCCATTCTTAACCTGTATATTGGCCCCTGATCACCAGTAAATGGGAGACAGCTATCCACAAAATTTCCATACGTCAATTGTACATCAGTTGTAAGCATTAGTAAATCTATAGAGGTAGTGTTCTGCAAATATTGTTACTTGACGTTCAACACATGTCAAGATATGCTGCATGCTAATTTTGAATATGAAAAACTTGTTTACCAGTGACTTTTTCAAAACTTATAAATAAATCCCTTTTCTATTACAATTAGAAACATCATATATATAAAAAAAAAATAAACGGTCATTAAAAAATATGCTTTCACAGATTTGAAATGTGTAGACCTTTAATATTTTTTAATGGACACATAAAATATAAATATTTAAACAACATGGATGATATGGCAAGTGAAGTGTCTATAGCACTGGTTATATTACAGTTTGGTGAATAGTACATTACAATACAACAATTAATGCACATTAGGCACGACTACTTACAAATATTGGGAAAAAATTACAGAATTTGTGGAATTTTTCAGATAGCCCCAAAAATGCATATTGCAGTATAGTTTCACATGAGAAAAACATCTCTTAAAATGATATTTTCTAGCACCTGAATTGACACTGGCTACTAAATCAGTGCATTGTGGTCCTTGTGTGACATGTAAGTAGTGAAAACAGTGATATATAGTTCATGAATATGATATTACAGGTCATGAATGGTTGTTCTTTATCTTCAGTCTCTTTGCAGAGGCCATCACCGACCGGACCTGGAGGTCGATTTCGTAGAAGGGACTGAAATTCTCCACGCCGTGGTACTCCAGGAACTGACGTAGAATTCTACATGCTTCCAGCGCCTGGCTGGCTGACGGTATGGGATCGGACACAGGGGTTACGTCCCCTTGACGTGACTTAATACTGCTATCCACACCGTTGGCAAGACAAGAACGCAAGACTTCAAGGGGAGAGTCCGTAGAGCGTACGTCAAGGTCGAGCTTTATCAACTTGGCAGGTCGGTTGTACTCAGGAAGATCTGGGTTTGTGAAGCTGGTGTTGTTGAGAGGAAGGTCAAGGTCGTGATGGAATTCGGACCAGGAGAAGATAGCGAAGCTGGCAGCGTACTCGGGTTCCGTATAACAAGCGAGGTGGGCATCAACATCCACGAACGCGGAGAACTCCTCCTCAGTCATGTTCTGAGGCGCCGTGATGTATTCCACACCACTTGGCTCCACCCCCTCTGTCATGAACATGGCCATGTGGAAGCAGGTGGCGATGGTCGATCTTGTGACCTTCCGCCACGCATCGCCGATCAGACCCACCGCAGCTGTCATGTTGAAGTTGTGGCCGAAGTTCTCGCTGGTGATTGTGTTGCCCTGGAGGAGCTCAAAAACTGTGAGGAGCTCGCGGCGGTAGTGACACTTGAAGTTGCGCACGATGCCGAGACTCAGAGGGTGGAGTTGGAAGACACTCGACGGTGGCGTGTAAAACCACTTGATGTTGTTGAGAGGGAAGTCGATGGCGTGCACCAGACACTTCTCCAGAACGAGGCAGATGGACCGGTCTTCTCGCTCTAGCTGGTGATCGAGATCCATCAGCCATTTTGTGAACAGGTGACTGGTCATCAACGCGTTGTCGCTGTTCACGATGCATGGTGGCATCACGTTCTTCTCGTATTCCCTACGGACCCCGATGATGTAGGGAACCATGCGATCCTTACCGGACATGTTACAACACAAGAGGACAGTCATTCGGGGAAAGTTAGCATCATCTGAGGTTAGAGAATCGGGCAATGTTTTATAGTACAATGCGGTCTCCCTGCAGCAGTAGATGTTGTCTGGATGGAACTCCTTGAGGATCCCTGGTAGTACGGAGTTGACCCACGTCTCCACGCAGTCCGTGGAAGAGTCCGATTCCACCGTTCTCCGCTGCAGTCCGACCTTGTTCCGCTCCTTCCACTTCTGCAGCCAGGATGAGGTAGGTACAAAGTCATTGACATCCAGCTTCACAGCCAACTCTATGGCCTTGTCCATGAGAATAGGGCCACTGAGAGGCATGGAACTGGCCTGAGCCTGAACGCACCACCGCGTCAACGCAGTCTCAACGTCCACGTTCTTCACCTCTCGGTTCCGCTTCCTGTCAGAGTTGTCCGACTGCAGGAACCGAGCCATGATCAGTTCCCGGTTCTTCCCGATCCGGGAAATCTGGGACTGCGACACCCCGAACATGGCAGCCAGCGACGTCTGCGACTTCTTCTGACTTAGCTCTTCCAACACCCTGACCTTGTCACCTAGTGTCAAGTCTTTTCTTTTCTGCATTTTTGGTCCCTGAATATGATATTGGTTTCAAAATGAACTACCAACTCTTGGTTAAGCAAACAAAAAATTAACAACAGGAATGACAAAGTCTTCAAGAACAGAGCATATTTTGTTTAATAGCGGTATACCAATAGCATTACGATAGCGTCACAATGTTCTCTTGTAATATTCATATCAGAGGAGAAACTTCATTTCTAGTGGGAAGACCTCAATTCCATCAAACACCAAGTTGGGAGACAGGTTTGACTTGTCACATTGTTGAGATTCATAGCTCTGAATGTGAGGGGAAAGAAGATGCAGAGAAGTTTATAAGAGGATGAGCATTTGAGGCAGTGGTTAGTTTTCTTGTGATTTTGTCCATTGTTCAGGAGTCAGTGTTTTCATTTGAAAAGCATGGATGGTTTTCATTTCTTCTGCTAACACGGTGTTCACAAGTCTGAAACAGAAGATTTGACTGGTCACACGTGTAGCAAGTATTGAATTACAACATAGCACAATGTGGAAACTGATTTCAATATCTTTATGTCTAAAATACAGGCATGACATTCAGGGTAAAAAGACTTTAGATCTTATTGATAACAACCAGCCATGACAAGTTTATGGTCTGCTGATATTATACTAAGTTATTAGTAAATGAATAAACTACAGATAGTTTTATTACATTTTATTACATTGCTAAAATACAAGTTACATAAGTCAGCCAATTTGAATTTTAAAATGCAAATTAGATGCAATCTCTGTTGGACTTCGGCGCCAAAGGTTCCAGGTTCAGATCCCGCCCCGGGGGCCCGGCATCAATTTTCGCGAAAGTTATCTTTCTGATGCGATATTGATAGGATGCGATGTCTGTATAGTCATCCTTGGTCTTGTCAGTACCAGCCGGTGCTCGCAGCTTTACTGCAACATTCAGCATTACAGATGTTGCACGTTTCTTCCTGCCCTAAACTGACAAGCCGTGATATAAGTGAAAGAATCTTGAAAGCGGCTCTAAACCCCAATTTAAAAATAATTTTAAAAATTAAAAAGATCTCGTAATGACTCACCGATGTCGCTGAAGGAGTGGTTTGCCATCAAACTGCGGTGAAACGATGACAGCTTGAAACTTGGCACCACATCCATCGCTCACATCAACCACATCCTGAAATTCAAATCATGCTCAATTCAAATATAACAGATAAACAATAGTCTAGATAAATAATCATAAATGTAAATAATAATTAGGTATTTGGTTATCATCATGATCATCAAAACATGTTATCTATTAATGTAAACAATAATTCAAGTATTTCGGCAAAGCATTTTCTCTTGAATTCATATTTACAATAATGTTATAGATAAACCATATTGAACATGAAAAAAAGAGACCTTTACATTGCAGAAGAACATTTAAGACTGGCAAGTAAAGGTTTACACAAAATGGCTAATACAAACAACCATTTAACTCTCTCCCTTCTGGAGACAACCAAAGATGCCCTAAACAGCAGTTGTTGCGACTATATTAGACTAATCCAACAGGGAGAGGGTTAATGGCATACAATCATGGTTTGTTAACATGTTTCATGGTCAAACACATTTTACCTGAAAGTATGTACATTTGATTTGTCTACTTAAGTGTATTGGGCAACAAGCTATATTGCTTCGTTGTATTAACAACAAGTACTTTGAAAATAATTATGGATTCTAATAATCTAAATAATTTATGTGTACTGGTGTTTATAATCATTATTGACAATCATTTTGATCAATAATATTAATGTGCTGTCAACTGATCATCAACAAACTCCAATTATTCATTTTGTATATTAGAAATCAAATATCAAATTACATTTATTTATAAAATATAAATAAATGCCCTCAACCCAAAATGATCACATAAAATTCTGTAAACCAAACAATCAATTAAATCAAGTATGTCCTTATGAAGTATATAAAAGTAAAACACAGAGACAATACAGAGAATTTAGGAAATCATAAACAATAAATACTAGTAAATCAAATATTTCATTAAATAAACGGTACAGTACTATTAAACCTTTAAGGCCTGATGACTGATTAGATCAGTTGAAAATTTCACCCCCCTTGTTAAGCCCAGTGACTGATAGATCTATCAGTTGTAAATGTCACCCCCTTTAAACCCAGGCCTAGTGACTAATAGGTAAGTTCACCACATGTGTTTCAAATACATGCCCTTATGTATTTGCATGATACAAGTTTGGAGTAACTGCTAGTGCTACAAAATGATGCAGCTACAGAAACACTGTAGGAGGCTTTACATAGCCAGGACACTCTAATAGGTAAAGGGTTAATTAATTAGTCTACCTTCCTTGGGCATCAATGCATTACTGATATTTGCTAAATAATTGTGCTTATTATTTTTTTATTTTTTTATTTTTACAATAAATAACCATTAATCTCCAGATCAAATTTATTAAAATAATATTAAGCCATTATCTAAAAAAACATGTAACATCACACAATTTTAATTCGGCAGGGACATAGTGCAAGAGTATGTGTACATATTATTCCTCAAAATATTTTGCTTTAGTTATAAACATTCTTCGGTTCTTCTAATTAATGTTATTCAACTGATTTAACCCTCTCCGTGCTGGAGTTAACTGGAGATGCCCTAAGGAGCAGTATCTGTGTCTAATCCAGCAGGGGGTGGGTTAATCAGTGATTAATATGTCCCTGTTATCAGCAGATTATATTTAAAAGACGACTCATATTTACTCATATTAAACTATTATCAATAATTATTTCCAGCTGAGAATGATTGAAACCTGTTGTTCCACTATCATGCTTCTTTTCCCACCTCTACGATCATGACATTCATGGAATCAGTCGCCATCAATGATGCCGACAGATTAGCACCTAGCCCTAGCAGGTGCCCGTTTTTACATTTCATTTTGTCCTCAATAAACTTGGTTAGCGGTATTTAAATAGATTAGTTTCCATACCAGATGGGTAGTACCAAGTTCTGTCTTCAGTTTGTCTTCTATGATTTGTTGATTATTAGACATTAGGTTGGAATTCCTCAGAAAATTGAAACGAAAATTTATTAAAAAGTTTACTTTGTAAAAAGCTAACAATGGCTGTTAATCGATTCATATAAAATATGGAATGTGAAGATAACGCATTATAATTCCGTGGTAATTTTCACATGTCTATGGAAATATATATGAGATATATTTATTAGTAAAATTAAGTACCTAATTAATTAATAATACAGTTATTTATTCATTATAATAATCAGCAATGTTCAGAAATAAAGAAATCATAGTTCGTATTTAGTATCACAAATTTTACAATCGATAGTTACTTCCTCATTTATTAAAATACGGAGAAGTAAAGCTAATGAAGCATTCGTATATGATTGTCGAAACTAGTGACGGTTTGCCAACATATTTCATGGTCAAACGTATTTTACCTGAAAGTATGTACATTTGATTTGTTTACGCAAGGATATCGGGCAACAAGCTACATTTTTCGCATGTCACTCTGGTTTTCAAATATTATGTTCTTATTATTTTTTATTTTAAAAAAATCACGAATATATATTTTTTTTAATGAAAAGATTGAAAACCTGTGGGAAATGCGGAAAATTTAATTATTTTTTTTCCCAGTATACTTGTGTAGACAAATCACATGTACATATAACATAAATTTACAAGAACAAGCACATACCGTACCTTGTATGAGCAATACTTAGCTACCGTTTTTCTTCCGTTTTTTAAATTCTGCTATTGTTTCCGTTATGAAAGTAATATAGCTTCTGTGTGCATATTTTTCTTTTCTAATTTCAACGTTGATTACTTTTCCCCTAATAGTATGATTGCAATTGTACATACTAATGTTCGGTGATGTATAATAATGGGATGGACATTTTGTCTAAAGAATATTACCAACGACTATATTCATATTTTTTTACATGTATTCTTTTTTGGTATACACTGTTTTAGTGGCTAGTTATCGCCTGTATACTGTACCAGTCATATTAGTTTATCGGTATATCTCTATCTATATAGCGCTTTCGCGTTCGTGATTGATTTGGATTACCCTATAATTGCAATACATATAGAGGATAATTGGAACAGTAATTGTATTTTACTTTCAAATAAAGACTAAATAGCTTCAAAATGTGCATAACAGTGAAAATGTCATATCGGGCGATTGATCAAGTGTCTAAAGAATACTCCTACGTCGCTTATCTATTTGTTTGTCTGCCATAATGTCCTTTCATGTAATTAGGAACTTAGGGAGTAGCACAATTTCCCTCAATATTTACAGTATTGTGATTTTTTGTTTGTTTTCCACACGATGTACTAAACTATTGTTGATGTGATTAGGTTACACATTTATTATGAAGAATCACAGCTGTTGGTAAAATGTATATACCCCCTACTAGCCATCTGACCCATGGGTACCTACAGCATTGCCGTATATTTGTACATTTTATGTAAAACAATAATAAATACGGTCACTTACTGTTGTAATGGACTCATTGTAAACAGGCGATAATGGCTGGTATAAACAGTCATGCACTGTTCACAAACAACTGCCTGCCTGGTTAATTTAGTCCGGTTTTATGACCACCTCAACGTAGTTTATTTGGTATCTAGGCACGCCACACATTGTGCAGGTGTTTTATTACAGGTGTTCAATAGTTAATCATGGCACGTGGAATGTATTTAGACAATGGACTCTAGGTGAAGGTACATTTCTTTAACGTGATATTTTCAAGACGTGCTCTAGTTGTTTACGTTAATTGACCTCGTCCCGCTGTTTTAACTGGCCGGTGGTTATTCCCATGTTTACAGGATCAGTGTTGATCATCAACGTGATAGATCCCCACTTGATAATCAATCAAGTTAATTGATGTCGGATCGTTAAAATATGTCAATGTAATATCGCAATGTCATCCTACACATTATATCTGACTATATTAATATAAATACAGTATATGAGAATTTACAGAATTACGCAATACCAATGAGGGACGGGTTTTCGTGGTATTAAGGTTCGAAGTTAACGATTTTTCGTATTGGTTTATTGTTGCTGTATTTCCCACAACATTTATTTTTAGTAAACCATCACATTGTACTAATCATTGTCTAAGACATGCAATTGAAAAATAATAATCTCATTAATGATTCTTTTATAAAAAAATTGTATATTGCTTATTCACTTTCCAAAATTATTAAATAACATATAACAATAAAAAATAAAAGACTGCCACTAACGTCTTTGACAAGGACTACATGTATTGTATAACTCTGGATGTTCATGTTGTAGGTGTTGAAATCAGACAAGATGGGGGCTGGTGCCAGCTCCGACTCTCGTCCTGCGTCCTCCAGGACTCGGTCTCGTCCTGCGTCCTCCAGTAATAAGTCTGAGGTGTCGATGAAGCATTCCGCGGTCTCCCAGACTCACATTAGTAAACAGCTCCAAACCAAAGACAGCCAGGCACCAAAGGATCTTATGATTAGCTACAGTCACAGTGATAAAGAAATCATGGCCAAAATCAAAAGTAGGAAAGTGTATTTTGTTCATATTGTTCATAATCATCTTGCCTAGGCTTAGGCCATGGCTGCAAAGTCTATGTATTCCAAGCACAGCAAGAGCAAAGGGCTATGGTCGGCATCAGTGTTAGACACTTAGGTTTTCTAACCACTGGCCACCCGGGCCAGTAACTTTTCAAATCTACTGGCCCTGTTGAAAATCAGCTGGCCCTGAAGCCCAAAACACGAATATGAGGGAAAGTGGTAAAAACACTAGACTACAGACGGTAGCCAGTCAACAATTCAAATAGTTTGCCGGACCTTCTAAACGTTGCATTGACAGAATTGCATGATTATATCCTAATGGCCCTAACAGCATCTACTTCACTTTGTTTTTACCAGTTGTTAGGCGGCGATTTCACGGATTCTATCAGTATCATCAGCTGATCATTGACAATATATTGTTTACGTATCTTGTGGACATATTTTTTTTATCATGGTCACTTAAAATTTAGCTGGCCAAACGGGCCCCAAAGTTCATAACACTGCTGGCGCGACGTGAAAACAACTGGCGTCGGGCCTTCAGATCAGTGGTAATTTCGAACACTGGTCGGCACTGATAGTTCAAACAGATACGTCCTAAGATGGATAAGCTCCGCCTACTTGTCGGTCACAACAATGACGTCAAGCAATGTCATCTGCAGAATTTGCTCAGTTGCCAAGCGTGGACAAATCCTTTCTAAGAGTTTTCTAGAGGGAAACCAACTTGCGTAGGTGTTAGGTATAACCCACAACAAGGTGGCGGGCTGTCAACACATTATGTCATGCCAAGCTGAATCGCCTCACGAAAGTAGCTGTTAATAAAACATGTTTTCATTGGTTGGTTTAAAATCATACACATGGGCAGACAACTCGCTATGCTGCTAGGGTACCATTTGCCAGCCGGATACATTTAGGCTATGATGGGAAGGTTTGTAAACATAGTCATGCGTAGCTCGGAGTTCTAACCTTCCCTGGGGGAGATGATGTGACCATGACCACTGACGTCATTATCACTTCACGTCATTATCACTTCACGTCATTATCACACGTCATTATCACTTCACATCATCAGTCTAGAACCCTGTTGATGCTTCATCTAGTCGACTAATTAAGCAAGGTAGATTATTTTTCTCCTCATTGTATTTACTGAATATCTGACTTACCTTCCCCTGATGCTGCAACAGCGATGATGCTTCCTCCCCCAGGCAGAGGCTGGCCGATGTCTGAACTGGCGCCATATTTCTGGAACTGTTGATTCCCCGTCATCTTGACACCATGACGACCGCTCCCTAAAGGCAGGTAGAACAGAGACAGCTGTCCTTCGCTTTGGGTGTCATTAGCGTTGTACTGGCATTGAGATCTGTGAAGGAACGACACTCATTGCTATCATAGAAACAGGAAGACAATATCCTGTGCTTTAACCCTCTTCCTGCAGGATTGGGCACAGTCACTGCTCTTTAGAGCATCTTGGGTTGCCTCCAGCAGGAAGAGGGTTAACTTATTGTGGATTTGTCAGTATAGTAAGTCTGCTATGTTAATGTTTTGTTAAAAAAAATAAAAGTGGCTAGGAAATTCTTGTGGATTCATCTGCGTATAGGCAGCTATGCACCGGTACTTTGTACCTCCTTGTGGATTGGAATTTGGATAAACTTAATATTTAACTAGACAACATTAATAATATTCCTAATATCGGTAAATAAATTAATAATTAGATAACCTCATTAACCCTCTCCATGCTGAAGGCAACTGGAGATGCCCTAAAGAGGTGATTGTGCCTAATCCAGCAGAGAGAGGGTTAAAGTGATATCTAGTGAAAGGTAGTAATGCTTGTACATTGGAATATTTTTATATACAGTACATGTATGTGAAAAAAAAGCCCCCTTAAAATGTATGTCTAGGAGCATTCGAGGATAATAACTGTCAAAAGTAAGAATAGAGTTGTACATCTTATGATACATTGCATTACATTGGTGCATGGCGGCCATTTTGTGAGGCAGAGACTCACCGAGTGCAGTTTCTGTACATCGGTTGATTGACAGCCAACACAGGAGTACCGTGTGCATGTGGTAAAACAGATGTGCTTTCTCCAAACCAGCCATAATCCTGTAACATGTAATCACAACTCATGAAAACATATACATTTCTACTTCTGGATGATAACTGCATTGCCACTCTACAGACAGCATATCCTATCAATATCACGTCAGAAAGGTAACTTTCGCAAACATTGATGTCAGGCTCTCAGGGCAGGATTTGAACCTGGAACCTTTGGCTCCAAAGTCCAACGTTCTGCCACTGCACTACCACCCATCCCGTTCATAACTGTAGTCCGTGTTTTCTACAGTAAAAGCATGGTGTATGGACAGATTTAAGCCAAGGTATAGTTTTTTAAAGTTTTCATATTCACTACGAGACCATGAGCACTTTCGTAACGATCTCTTATAAACAGTGATCTGGGTATCAATTCACAAAGCTCTCTTATCTGTTAAGAGACCATAGCGCTCTCTTTGCAGTGTATTAGCTATCAGCAAAGAGAGTGTTATGGTCTCTTAGTGGATAAGAGAGCTTTGAGAAACGATAACCAGGACTATAGTATGACTGTTTTGTGAAAGTCAATACAGGCTTGTAGCTGCATAAACAGGTATGCATCAATTTCCTATTAATTTTAGTTTGTAAACAAAACAGTACAATTACAACACTGACAAATCCCTATTAAAATACTGGGTACCCTTGGCTACACCTTTCAGTGCTAACATTATAAATGATCATATACTCAAAGAAATTAATTAAGGGCCAGTAGCATTTTTGGACATATAAATTTAGCTGTATATTACTTTAACAACAGAAATGTTCCAACCATCTACAAGTATTTATTATGAACTTGCGGACGGATTAGAATATGAATGGTACCAGATTCTTAAGGCCGAGCTCCAAAATTTGGTAGAAAAGCCAGCCACAAAAAAAAAAATGTCAGCCCTTAATTTATTTTGTTGAGTATAGTTTGTCCAAAAAATCCATTAAGTTATTATCCTTTACTAGGGCTGTGCATGCCTACCTGAGTACCTCTCTCAAGCCAGTCCAAGTTAGACACACTCATAGCAGTGAACTCTGAAACACAGTTAGTATCCAGAAATAGTAATGTTGATGACCGTCGTCAAACATGAAAGTCTTTCAAGGAATATCAAACAATGGTGGCAATGTCAACAGGCATGTCAACAGACAATAAGTCAGCTCGGAGTTTAAAATATGCGTAAAATACGCATGAGCATGTCGAGGATGCGTGGTGGACTGCAACTGCAGGGGCGTCTTCAAAACCCTGTTCTCAAGTTGACTCGATTCAAGAAAAAGGGTTTCGAACATCAAAAACCAACGCGTGAACACTGTTCGCGAACAAGATTTTCACTCCCCACTTTTTGGCGGGTTGGTGGAGGATCAAACGAAATCACACTCGTCACGCACTTATGTGTTCGCAACGGGGAACATGAGATCATGGTTCTTGGATAACTCGAGAACGGGGTTTCGAATATGCCCCTAAAGTTTGGGTTCAAATCCTGTCCATTATCTTCTGTGTCGAGGAGAACAGTGGACAGCCTGTCACGAGGTTAGGGACCCCCTACGAATACCGTGAACCCCCGATATAACGCCCTTCATTTCATCGCGTATAAGTCCACCATAGTTTTAGCTAGCCATATTCGCAAGTATTGTAGCGATGAAAGTGTTTCACGCAGTGCAAGGATAACCACCACCATGCTTAATTTTATGCATTCAATATATTGCCCATTATCACGGTCATGCTCACCTTTGTTATATTTTCTGCTGGAAAATAAGACGCCGACAAATCCTCTCTGATCCCCTCCCGCTGGGGCGTAGGGCGAACTGAGGATCAGATCGGGGTGACCGTCGCCATTGGTGTCGCCCGATGACAGGGACCAGCCATTGTAGCAGAAGCGGTCCTGAAAGTTACATTAATGACATCCACATAATAAAGTAGGTAGTGATATATTGGGGATGTATATTGCAGGATGTATATTGCAGGATGTATATTGCAATCAGTAATAAGTTTGGTCCCAATCCACCAAACAATTATAGCATGATGAGAGTCGTAACGCCAATAACGGTATATGTATTAGCAACTAATGACTGTTACGTGACCTTGGGAATGGGTTGCTAGGCAATTTCAATTATTAAAATAATAAGTTTAACTGTATTGAAACGATAACCATTACAGGCCTTTTAAGTTTAGTGTCAGATGAGACACTAAAGTACTAATTTATCTTGGTTGGTTGAGTTTTACCGGCCGTTGGTGCTAACTCATGCAGTGAGTGAATCTTTCACCCATACATGACGAAGCTAACTCACGTAATATCCTGCCGCAGTGAGAACGGGGATATCCACTCGCATTGACTCACTCCGAGCCAACCAGTCCCTGTTTTACCCCTTAATGCTGAGCACCAAGCAGGGGAACAGCGAGTACCTTCTATTAACATCTTTTAACATCACCTGGGGCTCGAACCTCATGGCTCTAACCACTGTGCCACAGAGGTAGTCTATCTCACCTGGCAAGAGATTGTCATGTTGACATAAGAGTAACGGAACAGGTCAGCTTGACTTCCATAATACACATACACCATACCCTGGAACACAGACAGTGATTATAGATGATTATAGAGTGATTTATTTGATTTGGAGTTTATTTATTTTAATTTTATTTTTTTTAAATTGGGGTTTAGAGTCGCTTTCAAGATTCTTTCACTTATATCACGGCTTGTCAGTTTATGGCACAAGTAAACCCGCAACATCTGTAGTGCTGAGTGTTGCAGTAAACCTGCTGATACTGACAGACCAAGGATGATATCTGCATTGCCACCATATCAATATCACGTCAGAAAAGTAACTTTCGCGAACATTGATGCTGGGCTCCCAGGACAGGATTTGAACTCAGGACATTTGACTCCGAAGTTCAAACGTTCTACCACTGCACTACCACCCACCCCAAGCCACTTTCAAGATTTTTCACTCACATCATGGCTTGCAAGCATATGTACTGCTTGTACTAGTCTGGATTTCCACCAGTTTTAATAGTGCTAGCTCACTGGAATATCATGCCACAGATAGAATATGGAAACCCCACTCAGACACAGTGTACTGATTCTGAGCAGACCAGTCCTTGCTTTACCACTTTAATGCTGAGCGCCAAGCAGGGGAACAACAAGTACCATCATTTAACGTCGGAGATGAGTGATTCACTGAGTAAAAGATTGATGAGTGAGTGAGCGATGGAACACTACCAGTTGTCTATTAAGTTAAATTACATTCCATTAACAAATTACAATCATAAAGATTTTTTTTTAAAATCATTTACATTTCAATACTATTTTTTAAAACATAAAAATGCCACTACTTGATCGAATAAACTGGTATTCATAATCTATTTTCACAAGTTCACTCTGAAATTGACCATTAAAACAAAACTTCCCACTTGGGGTCTTACATTATACTTGAGGGGTGTGGTTGTGGAGTTATAATTTGGGGCTCCCACAACAAGATCATTGGTTCCGTCCATATTGATGTCAACAATGGCCAGGGAGGAACCAAAGCGAGCTTGAGCCTGGCAACATAATTGGCTGTCATTAGGGAAGTAGTTTTTGTCAAATGTTTACTGACAAGTTAAGATCCACAGACACCCACTATACCATAAGAAGAGTATAAGAATTGGGATTTATGCTCAACAAAATTAATTAAGGTCTGGCAGGTATTTTGTGAGACTTTCTACTAAATTTCTTTTTCCAATGTGTCTGCACATTCTTTTAGAGTACATGGAGGCTGTGGATGTTTGGAAATTCTTCGTTGTTAAAAATAATAGAAAGCTAAATTTATATGGTAAGTGGCCCTTACCATATAAATTTAGACATGCGCATGCGTATTTTGTTGAGTAAATTTCAGGACCCAAGATTACGAAACCGTTTTGAGTATTTCATACTCAACTCAAATTAAGTTTTGTTCACAAATCCTCATACAAAATGTGAGCTTAAGCATGAAATCGTATTAAAAAATGTTTCATAATGGCAGGGCCAGTTGGAACCGCTTTCAAGATTCTTTCAGATAACTTTAGTACCAAAGGGGAGTAACTCGTTGTTCCAATTGTTTCTCATAGTAGTCTGTATTGCACAGTTACAATTGCTGTGAGGTGAGTAGCACACGAACACACAGTCATTTATGAGCTCTGCGACATCAAATATCTCGCAGTTGTAAAAGGGTGCAGAGATTTTTTCATAGTCTGCTACTGGCTTTAAGGATAGACATAAATCCCACCGTTGAAGGTCCTTTGATTACTCGGTCTGCTGCAGTGTTCAAGTTCTCTATTTCTTTTAACGGTAGACCATCAGTTGTACCTGATTAACAAAGAATCTGTGTATTTTCCAAAATATTTTTCAAAGAATCATACTTATATTCTTGATATGCATGTCCATGGATACAATTTTGAAGATGGTACTTAAATTGTTGTTCCCCTACTTGGCACATGCAAGCCATGATGGGAGTGAACACATTTTGAAAGTGGGTTTAAACCCCAAATCAACCAACCAACCAACAATTTTCATGTTTTGGTTTTGAATCGAATTCCAGATTATACATTTTAAAGACTATTTTGTTTATATAACGGCTTGTCAGTTTATGGCAAGAGGAAACCTGCTACACCCATAGCACTGCATGTTGCCCTAGACCTGCAAGTTTTATGCACCCACCATATATGATGTAAACTCGTCCATCCTGTGATGAGAATTCTGTACCATGACCCGGGGCGCCGACAGCAAGGTCATCGTGACCATCTGCGTTGAGGTCACCAACAACCAGAGACCTACAACATCATTAACAAACACCACGCTTTGTTGTTTTACATCACTGCTGGATTATCTCACAAATATGTGACGCCTAATTAATTAATGATTAAGTAGTACAACCAACGGGATCCAAGCCTAACCCCATGGTTTTTCTAAATCCACAGAGCATCAAAGGTTTATATATCGAGGAAAATACTGCAATTGAAAAACATGTCAACAAGCATGAAAAACATATACAATATAGCAACACACACATGCACGATATAGTAGCATGCACATGTAGGATACAGCAGCACACATGTAGGTGAGTGATTATGGAGTTTAACGTCCCTGAGGGAATCTTTCACCCATTTAGGATACAGCAGCATGCAAACGTACAATACTGTAGCATGCACATGTAGGATACAGCAGCATGCACATGTAGGATACAGCAGCATACACATGTAGGATGCAGCAGCATACACATGTAGGATACAGCAGCATACACATGTAGGATACAGCAGCATGCACATGTAGGATACAGCAGCATACACATGTAGGATACAGCAGCATACACATGTAGGATACAGCAGCATACACATGTAGGATATAGCAGCTTGCACTTGTAGGATATAGCTGCATGCACATGTAGGATACAGCAGCATACACATGTAGGATACAGCAGCATACACATGTAGGATACAATAGCACACACATGTAGTACTGTACTGTCCTGTTAACATTATCTTAAGCATTATGTTGCTTGTAAGTAATGGTTGGATCATCTTTGTACGAATTATGGAATTCAATTATATATACCGCTAAATAATAAATAGTATTCATATTTTATATTAAGCAACACATAGATCTCTCAAAGTGGACAATTGCTACCATGTTGGTTACCTATCTGGTTGTTTCATAGCAAGAAATATATTTGTATATTATATATATATATATACGTGTATGTACAAGTATACATACATGTAAATACATGTATTTTTTCTTTAATAATAATGCCTAATGATTCAATATTTATGATATTGCTAAAAGAAACAGGCAAAAACATACAATATATGTGATATTGATAAAAAAAAAGAGCAAAATATTACAATATAATATAAAATATTCTTAAATATAGCTAAATATCATTATGGTGCTGTTTTCACCAAGTCAATGTTTCATTTTCGCAAATTTGGTGCCGTTTTGCTGTGTACAGCATGGAAAGAGTTAACTGTGAGAAATAGCTATCAGGCTAATGGGCTTAATTTCTATTTCTATTGTATGTTAACACACTTACCATCCCACTTTGGCATATTTCTCCTGTACAGTGTACACAGCTCTTGGACTTGGCTGATCTCTCAACTCTGCCATGGTCTTGTGCGACTTGGAATGTTGACGTTTCTTCAAGAACTTCTGGTTAATATATCTCTGATAATATAAGACATCCAATATTCAAACACAAAATTCATATCGTATAAACCTAAAGAACTGATACCATGTACAGTGATTTATTTCATTCCAAATGATCTGTTATTTTCCGGGTCAGTTTGTTTATTTAAATAAATTGATGGTGAGCTGGAGTGTGGGACCTCTCAACCTCATCTGACCAATCAAAGCGTACTCTTCTAACCACGTGACTAACATAGAGGGGAATCCCCATGAATAGGGACCATTTTCAAAACAATCGATTGTTTATCATCAAGAGGTAAAAGGATGTATTTCGATGGGTTTGCATGCCATTTCCTGCCTGAAAGTGCGGTTTCTTGCTAACATAGCTCTATATAATTATGACCAATAATAAGGTAAAATCATATTATATTTGCCACACACATCACATGAAATTGTTTGTACATTTATTAGTCAAATTATTCATGAAATTGTTTGTACACTTATTAGTCAAATTATTCAATGTTCTAAAATAATTATTTGGAAAAAACATAAAAGAAGTCCTGAGGTGACAATTATGAATGTTCTTGGTACAATTTTGTGCTCAACTCAAAGTTTTGTTCAGAAAACACCCATATACATACAATTTCAGCCTCACCATACAATCATACTTGAAGTAATCTTGGGACCACATCACAATTCATTAATAATGAAAAACACTTTAGTAATGCATTATCATTTTCAAACGGAATAGGAAAAAAATTCTATAACCATAATCCTTTATAATCATAATCACTATTTTGTAGAAAGTATCTTCCATTGTATCTAGCAGACATAGTGTTAAGTGAATATATCTTAGAACATTGACGGAGAGGACGAAATTCTTTTTTCTAGGAATCATTTCGAGAAGAAGCAGGTCATTCATGATCACCATCGCCTCCTGCATTACAGCATCCAAAGGAAAGTGTTTCCACATAAGATATATTCACTAGCTGACTTTGACCTTCAATATTCACTGACTCACCTTGACTGTTGCCCTATAGGGACCGTAAATTGACACGAAATGCATTCAAAATCTGGTGACATAAATTGGCCAAACATCTAAACGCGCTATGCAGTCAACATTCTCCCATTGTGACATCACATGAAAACATCACGATGCAGACGTCATTCATAGCAACTGTCGCAAGCATCATTAGCAACTGTGCAATAATGTTCACGAAATATGTTCCACAGATATTTTGGTGGTTTACGTTCATTGGAATACTTTTATCAAAGCCTATTCAAATTAGGCTTCTTGTCCCTATGTGTGACCAACCTTGCCAATGACCTTTTCTTGACCAACCGTGACCATGAAAACTTACTGACTGATCATGACCATGAACATTTACTGACCTTGACTGCGAATATTTTTTCGAGACCGACCTTGACCTTGAAATATTGCTGACCGACCTTAACCGTGAACATTTACTGACTGACCTTGAGTTTATCGCTGACTCGGAAGCGTATTCCTCTGTATGCCTTCTCCACAACAATGTCCTCCTGAGTCAGGCCGTGTTTCAGTAATGTCATTGGTATTCCCGCCTCCCTGGCAGACTTCCTGTTCGACCCCCATGACCCAGATTGAGGCTCCACGTGACTGTTGTCCCTGCACGTGATGAACAGCGGACTGTGAGGTAGATAACATTCACTGGAAAAAAAATAATATGGTATTTATACATGTGTAATTCAAGCTAAAGTTCAAGAACTTTGGAAAAGGGTGAGTTATCATGTCAGGTATGGTTTGAATCCCATCTGAGGTCCTGGTATCTTAAGGACAGTTTCGCAATTCTGTAGAGATTTGAAAAGTATGCAGTGTAAAAGCAGTGTCAATCTAATTAATATCAAATCTCATTTTGCTCCTTAAACATTTGGACATTCTTTGGCAAAACTTAGTCAGTGTATCTGAGCGTCAGTGTCATATCTGATTTTAATGAGATTGAAACAGCGTTTATCGATATCAACAGTTACCAAAAGACAATAGCTGTCATGGGATCTCCTCTCATAAAAACAGACCTCTGCAATTTTACAAGTACCATGATTCTATGAAAAACAGAATGAATAATCACCAACTCACTCACTCAGAAGCAAAAAGATTTATTAATGTCATTTGTTTAGCAATGAAATAAATTACGTTCTTTGTACGACTGTTTTATATATTCTACAATCACCCACTTTCCAGTATGAAGAGAAAATGAAATAACAAAGTATGTTCGTTTTATGATGTTTTATATACTGTAAAACACTTATATTACGCACTATCCGCTGCAATCAACTTCATTGTTACTCATCTTTAGCTATCAAACTATCATTTATTTAGCTTGAGAACGTATTTCCTGTCAATGAATCAGAGTTATTTCTTCTCAATCTTGTTAACCTTGATGAATAGGAAACCTACTCACGATGTCCGAGGCCACATGCTGCTCTAGTCGTGTTGCTCCAGTCATCGCTAATTACTTGGCTATTTCCTATATTAATTGGCCTTTGCAACTTGTTACACTTGTAGTCGCCAGTGAGCACGTTATTATGTTTTTCATTACATGAGTACATTTTTTTTTTAAAGATTTTATTTATATATATATTTTTTGGCATATGCGCATAATTTCATTCACGCGAATAAGTTGGTTGGTTAGTTTATTTGCGGTTTAAAGCCACTTCAAGATTTGTTCACTTATATCGTGGCTTGCATGCATATGTACTGCTTGTACTAGTCTGGATTTCCACCAGTTTTTATAGTGCTAGCTCACTTGGAGGTA
>JAUTBT010015050.1:0-22706 GCA_032361225.1 Lepetodrilus schrolli
GTGGTGTGGGCGATACGCAGATTGAAATTTGTCCAGAAGGTTATTCTTTGAGAGGTGATCAATAAGTCGAATGTTTACAGCTTTCTCAAGGATCTTGGAGACAAAACTCAGATTAGACACTGGCCGATAATTTTTAAGGATTTCGCTGTCGAGGTTGGTCTTCTTTAGAGTGACATGCATTGTTGTGTAGATTCTGGATGCTGAAACTTCCATAAAATCATATCCCCCCCTTATAGTGACACCTCTAGAACAAGGAAGTATTTTTTGTCGAAATGTTGACGAGTGACAATGAACAAGTTGAATATTAAGTAGTGGGGAATGTAGGGTGTATATGAAATGTTAATTCTGTAGTGCAACACTAGGTCATTACTGTACTAGAACAGAGCCCAGTTGCTAAGAACACTTGTACAAGTGGGGCAGGTGGTAGCGCAGTAGTAGAACATTCAAATCCCACTTTAGGAGCCTGGCACATATTCGTGAAAGTTGCCTTTCTGACGCGATATAGAGTGCCAATGCAGATATCATCCACGGTCTGTCAGTAACAGCCGGTGCTCGCAGGTTTAATACAACATTCAGTGCTACGGATGTTGCGGGTTTCCTCTTGCCCTAAACTGACAAGCTGTGATATAAGTGAAATAATCTTGAAAGTGGCTCTAAACCCCAATTTAAAAATAATTTTAAAAATATATATATAATACATGTACATATAAATACACATAAACAGTGAATATTTAATTCAAAATGTTTTATTCACATCCTTTACTACATTTCTACAATATATCGTATGTATATAAATTTACAAGTACCTTGATACGATAACTATACCATGTTCCCAATAACCATGTTAACACTCTCACTGTTCCTTAGGGCATGTCCAGTAGCCTCCAGCATGGAGAGGGTTAACTAATTGTCTCTGTAAATGATTTATCGATTTTTATGTAGTTTTCATATGGCACCACATCAACACACGGTTGACTTTCTACACTGATGTCCACTAATGTTAGCACGGACGCTAAACTTACACGAGTTACACTCTCACATCGATGTACACACGTTTCCGAGACAAGGTATATTCAATATTTATACAAACAAGTAGGGTGTATTGTGGGTGTATTGACATTGACAAATATTGATCACAATATATTGACCATATATCTCACTGAAATGTGTATATATACTTAGTATTATTGATCGTTTGCTTTTGTGAATCATCATATTTCTCCAAGGCCATTTTCATCCGATTTGGGAGTACAGTGCTTTGAAGTTCTCTTTGAAGTTCACTATAAATTCGTTAATTTATGATAACCTATGAAAGTGGATGAGTATACTATATTTACTTCCTACATGCTATTACCATGACTACTGTCTTTGAATAATAATAGTAGTAGTACATGTAGTAATAACAATAATTAGAAATAATAATAATGATAATAATATTGCATTGTAAATGCAATGCATTAGGTATAGCATGAAATCTGTGGGTCTACATGTCTAATTGAGCAATTTAAAATATAAATACACCAAATACCAAACAATACCAAGTACTAGTACTATAATATAGAGTTCCTAGTGACCAAATCACAATCAATTATTAACTAAAAATACATCTCATAATTTGAGTAGCAAGTATTTTCATATCTGTAACATTTTTGAACCTTTTTCAATTGAATAGATTGTGCCTTTAAATTCATCGATTTGCAATTCTAGCTGAAATCTGAAGAAGTTCCCAGGAACTATCACATACATTATTCATAAGTCATTAACAGGTGATCACTCTGCAGCTGTGCTCATTTCAAATTCTAGGTGTTTTGTTGTTTCCCATTATTCCACCTGTCCTTGATACTGGTCCATGTAAGTGCTATGAGATTTGTTGAAATATCAACCATGGAAGGGAAAATTAATTGATAAATGTTGGGAATAATATACATTCCAAAAGCGGGTTCATGAAACAATTTGTGGAGTTCTACTGCCCTGCGATGTTAGCTGGGAGCATGCCGCCATTTCCTAACTCGTTGTCTGTACTGGCAATGTAACAGTTTGTGACATTGAATGAGATCAACAACTTGGTAACAATCAACTTGTCTGCATGATTTTGTTTCGAGCCTTTTAACCCTCGCCCTTCTGGATTAGACACAGACACTGCTGTTCAGGGCATTTCCGGTTGCCTCCAGCATGGAAAGAGTTAATTGACTACGTGGAATAAACAAACCAGAACCTAATCACCCATTGCACTTATAAATACAAGAAAAATGGTTACATTATTAAGCATTAGTTATTCTCTAATTATATTTCAAACAGTTAATATCAATATTGAATTTTACGCTATAAATGTATCTGAACATATTTCGGTTTACAAATTGCTCTGTAATGTAACTGATCATGTTTCGCATGCATAATCCACTAGATTCCTCATATACGTAAAGCAAGTAGATATATGTCTGTATGACTCAGTCAAGAGTTGAACTCCCCAAACAGCAGAGAAAGCATCGACTCATCACACTGTTTCTGTACACTGTCACCACATTAATGGACTGTGAACTCTTGGACACGGTGCTCTGAGCCAGATTGGAACTCTTCTTCTGTTGAGGAGAGAAACATGGAAATCGCACTGGCCTGTTGAACACAGGAACAAACTTTCTGGACGATGTCTTTTCGGAGTAGATGGGTTCCGCACACGGCCCCATTGTAATGGGCATCGTGAAGGACACCTTCCCACCTGCAGGCTGAAGCTTAAGGCCAACTTCCAGTGAGTAGGTAACCTTTATCGACTTGCCGCCAACCATAAATGACGACACAAGATGCGTTTGGGTCGGAATTATTACCTCCAGAGACATCATAATGAAAGGTCCATTCCTTGTTTGATCATCGTGAGGGTTGTGACGACTCACCTCGGACAAAATGAAAGATGACCGTTCACGTATTTCATTCAGCGCAATGTGTTGCCGGAGAGTACAGGTCAAGTCCTTTATTCTCTGAGACAGTGGCAGCTGGGACGACAGTTGAAGTTTGATGTCGTCACCAGCCAGAAACACAGCCCTGTCCAGACCCAGCGTGAACCTGGCGACACTGTTGGTCCCACAGGATAGGATCACCTCTTCTTCATGAATCACGGGAGTCATAGCATCAGGGATCAGATGCATGTCAAACGGCCTCTGGATACTGAATCTCTGTGTCCTGGAAATGAGAACCTTCACGGCGTTGTTGTTTGTCACAACGCTCCGCATCGAAGCAGAACCCACGTCATCACAGATACGAGCCTTCAAGTAGTACCCAATGTCGAAGGACACTCCCGTCGCCGAGTTGTTTAGGGTGGTCGAACTTGGGAGGTCCTTTGGTAACTTGACCCTGAAGTTTGACACGTAGTGTCCCGGCGTCAACACAGATGTCCATCGGGAGTCGGGAGTTCCGATGACGTAGGTCCGCTTGCACAAGTACACTTCCTTCTGAGTCCTGGAAATGCCTTGCCTGCGTGGCCTGAGAATCACACAACCCTTGCCCACGACCATCAGCTCCAAGAAGCGGATCTCGACGTTCTTGACGACATCCATGTGGATGCATCCCCTCAATTCCTCCCCTGGCCGATGTACATACTTGTCAGACTTCTCCAGCTCAATGTCGAAAAAGGATATTAAATTCTCCTTCTTCTCCGAAACCTGCCTCTTGAAGGGCATGCTGGAGTGGATGCGCTGTCTATGGCCTCTGTGCTGGAGGGCTGTGGACATGGAAGAGCCTCTATTCCTGTCGGATGACACAGAGCGATGGGTTTCATGATTGGGCAGGGACTTCGTTGTGGCATACTTAACAACCTGACGCTTGTTGGCAAACCCAATGGACTTGTTCTTGATGACCGGCTTGTGCGCTATGGTATGTTGCATGTTGGAAGCATAGCCGTTGATGTGGGAATGTTTTGTAACGGCCGAGAGGTCATTCATTCTGTGTATTGGCTGTGGATGATGCATGATTTATCTAAAAACAATTTCTACACTTTCAACTGTCTTAGAAAAATCCCAATGTACATAGATCATAAAATGGAATATTAAATCGCACAGTTTGGGAGTACTTACAATCTATTTGTCACTTAGGCTACAGTAACCATTATCACATTCACTTCAATCATGGAGGAGAATGCTCTTTCGAGTCTTCACAGTTTTATTAAGTGAGATATAGCCACCTGCTATTGCCTACATTGACAGTGCAGCGTCTGAACTATTTGCACCTTTTGTAGCCACAGCAAGTTTCTGCCTTTACTCCTTTGCCCCAAGTCGTCCACTTCTGCTACTCAGGCCTTCACACAGTGATGGCAGACGCCTTTTCCTTTCAAACACCTATCCAGCCACTCTTAAAATATCAGTCACCTGTTTGTAAGAGATCCATAGCTAAATATGTCTGCCATAGACATGAATGTCAACACCTTGTTACACCTGTCGTGGGTGTCTCGATTGCAGTCTTTGTCAAACCGGTATTCATGTTTAAAATGCACTGAGTGGGATAATATGGTTTTCAAAGACTATGTTAATTTTATGTCATCATGTCTGTAGCTGTCCATGAATGCAATTAGCTCAGTTCACTAAGGTACTCTAAGGTCGACGTTTTGGTAACTCCACAGAATCTGATCTAGTTGTGTTGCTGGTCTCCGGAATATATTCCAATGAAATATTCACGACACAAGGTCCTCACATTGTCAGGGTGTAGTGATATGATGGCTGTAGTGGATAATAATTCAATAGCAAGATTCCACTAGATGTATCAATGTACAAATCCTCCGAGAAACTAGAATATTAGGTTTCCATATGACATGTTTCCACGCAGAATCACCGTCACGGATTAGGTTCCACCCCAGTACACCGACTGTGGGTCACAGCTAGTGTCCATCGGCCGCTAACATCTAGGACATATCACGATGTTGTCCCATCCAGCGATGTAGATATCCGCCAATCACTCGATCAATCCGTCAATCCTGCCACCCGTTACTGTGCTGTGTTGACATGTCCCATGTCGACCAGGGATGTCGGCAAGCGATGCCTGTCTGTACGAGATGTGGGTCTGTGTGCAACAGGGCTGTTCTACTGCAACCGGATGGATCCCACCTTTTGTCCGATCACAAAGCTCCATTCACCAACAGGGCCCCCTCACTAACTGAAATGATAAATTGTAGAGGGTGGCATGTATTTGGCGAGGGAAACGATGTCCTCGGCCTGAGCGAGAGAGGTGTTCATATTCACCCTGAGGGGATAACTGTTAACCCATTGGCAGTCGCCTCAGTGCGAGTGCTTAGATTTACATGATTCCCTTTATGTATGGATTGAATTTGTCATGCGATGAATCGGTCAATAAATTTTCTTCGATAATGGAATGTTTGCACGAGGAAATAGATATACATGTAGTTTGAATGGAATGGAGCATTAATTGGACTGACCAGCCTTACTTTCCAAATGATGACTACGAATCATTCACCTTCTTATTTTTAGCTTTGCAAAATCTTGTTTGACAACTCGTTTAATGACAATTTCTACCTCTGGGAATATTTATCTGGATGAATGAAATGATAACTAAAACATGATGAGAAAATGATAAAATCTCTATCTGCTTTTGATGTAAATATCGTAAATAGTTCCTTATATCATTATGATATATGCACATTATTTAATTCTAATGAATAAGATATGTTTAAATCAATCAAAATGTGAAAATAGAACTAATTAGATAGATTGGTTCAATATGTAATACAGATTATTTTTCATACAGGATAGTTATCTTTAAGTAATTTGATATAAAATATAAATGATATTTTGAATTCTCAAATATCATTTAATCAAATAATGGTTGTATTATTATGAAATTGTGAATAGAAAGAAAAAAATCCATCAAAGCATGTGCAGACCTATTAAAACATGTGATCAATTATTCTTTGAAAGATGAGATATGTGTGTTGTCAAGTGGAGGTACATGGCTCATTAATATAGACCATGCTTCTTGTATGATACAGACACTATTAGACAGTGCAGTCAATGCTGTCATGATTGACGAAGTTTAGGAAAAAGGCTTAGTGTCTGTCCATTACTGAGAGGTAATGGAGACGCGGGTCCTACATTCCCAATGCCTCAGTAATGGACAGATACAACGCCTTTCTTCGACGTAAAATACAGTGAATTAAAGTATATTTGTTTGTGTAATATCCCTAGTGACCAAAAACAACTAAAATAGATACCATGCATAGTTTTCTAAAAGGAAAAGAAAAATTTCCAATTTTCATTTTCATTGTCTCATAGGGACCCTCAATATTCAATGACATTTTGTTCACGTGTATCTCATGGAATGACTGATCTCAGCATACACAGTATGCATTTGCACGAACACATCGTGGAGCACATGCAGTTATAGGTGCTTTTCACTGTTTCAAGAGACTAGATGAATTTGTGCTAGTTTTCTCATAGCCTGCATAGCTCAGGTGGTATGGTGTAGGATTCATATTCAGAAAGAGTGAGTTTGATCCTGACAAATGTCGAGATATTTTATCATGTGGAAGTGATGGTTGTTTGAAAAGTGTAAGTCGAAAACTCTAAAATACTACAATATACTACTACAATACTACAACATACGACTACAATACTACAACATACAACTCTATAATACTACAACATGTGACTACAATACTACAACATTATTCTAATAATGAGTCACACAACTCTCCATTGACAGCTTTCCAATGCTAAAGCAGAACAACTGTGTGTTTAATATAATAAACGTACACATGTTTTTCCAAAAAGAAACATAGTTTGTAAATTAATTAATGATGTACTCTCATTAGAGAAAAAGGAGCCTGAAACAACAGCAGCAGGTGGATAACTAGTCAGGTATAACATGCTTCGTACACCTGTTTCTGCATGATTGCAGTTCACTAGAAAACAGGCTAATATCCTGCTTCAGAAAGCAAATTACTTCTTAACTCAATACCTATAAATGCAGACATAAACTACTGCCTACACAATATGTATGTAGATGTACTTGAAAACCTCCGCATGAGCTGTATAACAATTACGTTGTAAATGCATGCACTGGATGTGGCATTTTTGTCCTGCTCACCAATGCCAAGTGCTGAAGTAGCATTGGCTTTCATCATTTTGTATAACCAATATAACGTCATGGTCGAATTGTCAGATTTAATTAACTGTGCTATGGCATACTGTATTTATCTATTTATGTTATGTAACTATTAACGTCACAAACTGATGTGATATTAATGATACTGTATCAAGTTTTGAGTTGATGATTTAATACAATGCTTAATCAGAATATTGTTACATTGCAAACAGTGTGATGTAGATCTGCTATTATCATGACAATTGGATTTTTGCTACGGATATGAATAGGTTGAAATGGGATCTGTTGAATTTAGAAATTTAACCAAGAAGGAATGGTCGTATTGAAAGACATCAGTGTAGACATACATTCAGAAAAATCTATATTTTGGCATTAGCTGATTAATGAAAACTCCTACCTTGACATGGATCCAAGTAAGCTACAGGTGGCATTGTCCCCGGTCCCGGAGATAGTATGGCAAGCCAACATGACAGTCTCACCTGCTCGTAGACTTTACCATCTGCTTGTCACATGGTTGTACTGAGAAGCGAATAGTAAATGAAGTGACGCTGTGTCATGGTTGGCCGAGTGCCTCGTCGAGAACAACTAAATTAAATATAAATCAATAGATGATGTGTGTCAAGATGCGACACGATTAGCCGATCATTCATTGTTGACAGGATGAGATGGTTTATTAATGTGTTTAGTTGGGAAATACACACAGAGCAAATAAGAGAATTGAATGGGTCTTCAACATGTTAGTTTTTACTGTAGTGTTTATGCCTGTGAAATGTGAGGAAATGTAATAAATGTTTGACATAAATGTTTGACTTGACATAAATGTTTGACATAAATGTTTGACTTGACATAAATGTTTGACATAAATGTTTGACATAAATGTTTGACATAAATGTTTGTTAAAATACAAACATAATTTAACCATATTAGAACTTTAAAGGAGAATTAATCTTTTAATGAGAATATATCTTTTTATTTAATATCTATTTTGGTTACTAGTATCATTGTAGAGTAACATTGGTATATTCATTTTTGTAATTACATTAGTCATGAACATTTTGATTTTAAATTATGTTTTTATGTATTTCTTATGATTAGTAGGCCTATAGGACAATTAGAAGCAAAGATAATATTATGTAATAATTTAACAAGAAAATCATTCAAATGTAGAAGGATATTTTCAAGATAATTTAGCATGTATATTTTCTTCTTCTTTTTTAGATAGTATTACATTTTCACTGCACGGGAAGCGAATAATTCATACATATTACCCAAGTCAACATAGGATGTCTTCATTTGTCAAATAACAATAATCCAGAAATAATAGTCTCATCTGTTCAGATTGTGAGTATTGTGTGACCATCTTCATGTTCTATTGTTATTGATATCAAGGTATAGGTACACACTGACAGAACTAGAACTCACTTGTTCTGATAAAGTTGGAGCATTTACCGGAAACATGTCACTAGCTTGACAATAAACTGACAATAAACTGACAAGTTCAAGTTAAATCCTTAAGCTTATTAATAAGTCTGAGAATATTTTGAGGATAGCATTTGAAGACTTTATTCACAAACTTAGGTGTATATTTTTTTTATATTCACAATAAGACATATAAGTGTTTTAATCAAATGTTTCAGAACAATGCCCAATAACACTTCTATTATTACAGTCAAGTATTTCAATCGAGTTTTTCAGAACAATGCCCTGGGGTATATTTGAGAAGGCTACACACGCACTCCCATAACATTTTCAAGTTTTAGCCATGTTTACTCAAATTACTGGAGATTTTACAGGTGCGATTAAGAGGTCAAGCATCAAATAAAGACTGAGGACACTGTATATATCCATTCAATTCCTAGCTTGATACTCTATTAATTATGTAAATGAATTCACTGTTAGTAATATGGGCATCTAGCATGAAGGGGTCATATACACCATGACACCATAACTCTCTCATAGCAATCTTATCTCACACATACAAGACCTTCATGAAAAGGCACCTTGGTTTTGAATTGCAAATTAAATATACTAACTTCTTTGAAACATTTTTTTTTTCAACTAGCACTAAAATTTTACCCTTCATATTTTAAATTTCATGTAAATTGCCAATTACATATCAACCTTTCTAGACAATGTATGTGTGGTGAAGATCCTGAACGAAAGCTGACATTTACTATTGAGTGTTAAACTGGCAGTACTGTGGATCTATACTATTTGCAAAATGTTATTTATGGCCAAATCCAAATCAAGCGTGACAGATGTAATGAGGTATAGCCATCATACCTGACCTGTGTCACATTGTGTGGCTGGTTTTATCCTTGCTGGTCAGTCAGCTTTGACCAGGACTAAAGTGATAAATGTTGCCATAGGGAATTAAAGCTGTGTTGTCCAAGATACATTGAACCCATCATTGTTGTACCTGCTATGCAGTCCTTTTATTCTACAAGGAACAGGCATGGCAATTTTCTGCAGATCTGCGGAAATCCGCTGGTTTAGTTGTACTGGACATGGTTGGGGCTTAGTTTTCCGCTGAGATTACAATTGTCTGTTGACATGCATGAAGGATGTAGTACATGTATTGAACTGTTGAAATATTTGATCACGATATTGTAGGCTTATCAGGTTATTTCTTGAGAACCTTTCCTATTGGTACTAGTGATCGGTCTATTCTTTTCTTCTTATTATTTTTTTTACTAGAGCTTTCAAATATTTATTTATAATATTTTTAAAAATTATTATGAATAATACTTTACAATTACCCTAATTTGTTTTAAAAGTTGATTAGAGAAACACATGTCCAATTCCATAACATTTACCCAAATTTGACGATTGTATATCATTTTAAATTAAAAATTAATAGCCTGAACAGAATTATTTGATGAAATATATGCACGGCAAGATGTATCACGTGACACGTTTTTAAAGCGTGGGCCATCATAAGAAATAAGGAGCGACTGATGTTTTACAAAGTAGACAGGATTGAATTATATTCGGGAAGTCAACCAGACCTAGGTATGGTCACACCAACTACATGAACCAAGTATATCATGAAGCTGTGACCTCCTACTGTTTAACTGCTCCAAAGTCGCCACTTTGCCATGCGATCATATTTCGGCTTCTCAAACTTCAAGGTGCTCACGGTAGTAATATCCCTGAATTTACCCGGTCAACGGAAGTTTAGATACAATCTACATAAAAAAAATTAACCATTGTGGTGACCTTGTTAGACTTGTCACTCCAGGAGATCATTTCTAGATATTATAGTTTACTATTTGCATGATTAGAATGTATATTGTTTATAATTCTTTGTTTTATTAACTAATTTCACCATCACATTTCTCATATTAATTTCCTTTATTTTAGTTTTTTTCTTCCTACAGTTATTTAAAAAAAAAAAAATCATTAATAATCAATTAATGATTTATTAAAAAATATATTTGTATTTTTCAAGAGGCTTGCCATCCTAGATGTTGTATGTGTGTGTGTGTGGGGTCTTTCTCTGCCTTCCAAATTATACATTCCGAACTAGCCCCATAATATTGATAACAAAGGTGGTTACAGGACAATGTTTTCATAAGATTCGAGTGAAATTTCTTTGTATAGCTTGTGAACTAGTGGTTAAGAAAGCCTACCTTCACATGTGTGAGTTACACAAAGGGAGATAACACAATGTACACATCATGAGGTCATTAGTTTCTATAGATATCTATTTCCATTGGTCTGTGTAAACGTATATCAAAGAGAATAAGATCAATAGACAGTGATGCTGAATGTGTTAGAATATCTAGACTTGATCATGTTTATAACAAAAATTGAATTGTATTCAACATGGTTTAACAGATTGAAATTATTTTCATTCATGAAATTGAATAACTTTTGCAATATGCCAGAAAATGTCCCAAATTCATATCAGAACAGAACAGAAACTTTATTCACAGGCCGAGAACCTTGTCATATGAGATACAAATATTAATTATAAAAAGGAATTTGGTAATCGCGGAATTCCAGATATAAAATGATCCATATCAAAAACAAAGAAATTTGTAATAATATAATTTATAGACTACTTATATTCATCTTCCAAACACAATAGCCGGCTCCGTGGCATAATGATTAGAGTATCAGCTCGGAGTACGGAAGGTCTTGGGTTCGATAACCGGTTGCTTCATACCATAAGACATTAATAGATGGTACTTGTTGTTCCTCTGCTTGGCGCTCAGCATTAAATGGGTAAAGCAAGGACTGGGTGGCTCGGAGACAGTATACTATGTCTGAGTAGGGTATTCATGTTCTATCTGCGGCACGATATACCTCCAAGTGAGCTAGCGCTATAAATTAAAAAATGGTGGAAATCCAGACTAGTACAAGCAGTACATATGCATGCAAGCCATGATGTGAGTGAAAAAACCTTGAAAGTGGCTTTAAACCCCAACATTAACTCCTGTGATTTCTTACTGCCACTTTATGCAAGTTAAATTTTGGAGACAAATGGAATTCCGTTGCATGAAGCACTTTTGTTATCGAATACAGGCATGGCAATTTTCCACAGAAATCTGATTTATTTGTCCAGGGCTTGGGAGCCTGCAGCCATGGCTTCTTTTTCACGGAAATCACAATTGTCTGTTGCCATGCCTGAATCGATCGAATTGAAGGAATATTCGTAAAACTGAGATGTACGTTGAACTTGCAGGGGAGCTGAACAATGCGGCAGCAAAGAAGCTTGATCTGGAAGCGTGGTTTCCGGGCTCGGGGGCGTTCCGGGAACTGGTGTCCTGCTCAAACTGCACAGACTACCAGTCGCGTCGGCTCAAGATCAGATTTGGCCAAACTAAGAAGATGAACCAAGAGGTGAGCTGCGCTTTGGAATATAAGGGGAGACAAACTCCAAGCTATTTCAGTAGTGTTATTGTTTTTATTAACCATCGTCAAATTTCAATAAAAACTATTTAAAAGGACACATACACATATAGATGATTTTACCTATGCCGTTATTCCCATTGCTGATATGTAATATATATAGAGATTGGTAACCACGTGTCTTTAGATATCGTCTATATCCTGCACTAATACATAGAGATTATCCCTAAATGCAGGATATTGACGATATCTAAAGACACAAGGTTAATAATCTCTTTATCATCTAATGTCTATAAGAAGTAAACAACGTGTGAATCGACATTTTAAAGTTACGTGTAGGAATACACGCAGGTTAGTAAATTGTAAACCACTTCACTCGTTGATAAATACACCAAAGGAAAATAACAACATTAAAAACAATTCTCATTTTTATTGTGAATAAAATTTGTGAATATATTAAATCTAGTCGATTAGCACATAGTCTCCAATCATAATTTTCATCTCGTTTACTATTTCCATACAGTAGAATGAAAATGACGTCATGTGAAATTATCTCCCTAATTTGCATAGTTATTAGTCGGGCAAAGTAGCATGATTCATGAAATCCATGTTCTCATAAACATACTTGAATTGCACTCTTATTACTGGTTATTTCAAGGTATGTTGGTAACATTTTAATAAATACTATAATATTTTATATGAATTGCACATAATATTTGTCAAAATTCAACATATTATTTAGAAACAAATGACAAAAACAGTGTAAATAGTGTCCATAGTCAACTTTCCAAGAGATGATAAAGAGCTCTATTTGTAAGAATCCACAGCAACCCATCAAAATAAATCCTGTTAACAGCCATCACTAAACAGTGTTTGTTTACAAAATGGTGTTTATGTTAGGAGGTCGCAGTGATTCGCAATGATTCGCAATGAGCTGATTTATCGATAACGGATATTTTGGAAGGAAATCAATCACTGTACGTAGGATCATCAGTTCTTTAGGTTTATGCAATGAGTCACTTTAACACTTGACTTAATAGTTTTCTAAATGCAGGTTGAATATGTCCACATGCTGAACGCCACGATGTGTGCAACAACAAGAGTTATCTGTGCCATCCTGGAGAACAACCAGACGGAAGACGGAATCATCATTCCGGAGGTACTTCGGAGGTTCATGCCGAAAAGTGAGTTCTAAATGGGGTTTTTGTTGTTTGTTTGTTTTTTTCTTCTTTTTAAAATTTATTAATTGGGCTTTAGAGCCACTTTCAAGATTATTTCACTTGTCGGTTTATGGCATGAGGAAACCCGCAACATGCGTAGTGCTGAATATTGCAGTACACCTGCGAGCACAAGACCAAGGATGAATAACTGCATTGTCACGATGCATACATTGCATCCCATCAATATTGCGTCAGAAAGGTAACTTTCGCGAACATTGATGCCGAGCTTCCGGGGCGGGATTTGAACCTGGAACCTTTGGCTCCGAAGTCTAATGTTCTGCCACTGCGCTATCACATGTAATATGTATAGCGGCACATGGAAGAAGCAATTATATACTTCCCACATCACTCGAGGTATTGTATATCTGGTAATTGACCTATTGCAAAGCCAAGACCCCTTGAAACCATGGCTCAACGTTAAGGATTGTCTGCCTGCCCGGATCATGTATTATTCACAAGCAGACAGATAGCCCAGATTAACAAGCCCTTTACCTTTCATGTCTGCCAGGAACAGGTGCCTCGAAAAGTTAAATGTAGAACCATGGAAATGCCCATCAAGCTAGTCCAATGAGCTAGACGTCAATCTTTGAAATTGACCGAGGTTGATTTTCACACTCCATCAAAGACTGACATCTGCTTGTTGGACTAATGTCAAGCATACAATACAAATAGAAAATAGCGTTAATCCGAACATTCCTGTTAATATTTCTTCAATGTACATGGTTTCACAAAGTCTTTTATACCTGAAGACAAAATCACCTGTGTTATGTTTTCCTTGCCAAGATATTGTTTAATGGACAAATACCATATCCAATCAACTCGCGCCCAACTTTAAGCCTACCTGCATTCTGATTGGCTGCCAGGCACTTCACTAACTGGGTTACTGACAGCTCATGATAAATATATTTATTATAGTTTTAAGTGATCGTTCATCCCGCCCCGGGGGCCCGGCATCAATGTTTGCGAAAGTTACCTTTCTGACGCGATATTGATAGGATGCGCGGTCTGTAGAGTGGCAATGCAGTTATCATCCTTGGTCTTGTCAGTACCAGCCGGTGCTCACAGGTTTACTGCAACATTCAGCGCTACGGATGTTGCGGGTTTCCTCCTGCCATAAACTGACATGTCATGATATAAGTGAAAGAATCTTGAAAGCGACTTAAAACCCCAATTCAACAACAACAACAACTTGGGCGTTTCTGTTTCTGTTGTTACTTCAAGTATTTATATATTGTAAGACTTTACTTACAGTAAGAAAGGAAAACAGTCACCAAAGAAAGGCTAAAGCTCACTGATGAGGATGAATAGCCAGATAGCATCAGGAAAATTCTGAATATTTCATGATACACTAGATACACCCGATAATGCTTCATGGTCAGCCAACAATGACAAGTGAAGCGGTCATTTCTGAGACTCTCTGGTCAATTAACGAGCAATGTACATGATGTAGACACTGATTGACATTTTAACCAGAGTGTTCTTTGTTGTGTTGACACCAAGTGCCAAGGTTAGGTTTTTCATACAGAACTTTGTCAATGTTTATGTTGAGTTTAGGTATTGATGTGGACAAGAGTAATTGTAGACTGACAGAGTGCAAGGAGATCCCAGGTCACTATAGGTAGTGTAACGTCCCAGTTATCATTCATTCAATCATTCATAGATTTAGCAACAACAAATAGTTGCTGTGGAACAAATAGTTGTTTTGGGTTATCCTCCTATGATGAGCACTTCACTGCGAGATCTCTGAAATACTATGGAAAATTGCATTAAACCCCAAAGAACTTCCCTGCATAAGATTTGTGTCAATCATCATCACAGCAGTAGGTGTTTTGTGGATTTGTCCTTAATCTGTTATAAGACGTTTAGATTAGGATCCATTAGAATACAGCAATTAGGAAAAGAAACAATTGAATTATTGCCTTGCAGAATTAATACCATTTCCTTGGATAAATCCATTAAGCAATTATTTACCCGATCTCATAATAGAGGTAGGAAATTCCCTGATTGACACCGCATTACATGATTTCCATGATAAGACCCCAGGCTTTTGCTTAACTAGATATTGCTTGAGGAACACCGTTGGTTTAGAAGGTGGTTATGTACGTGATGTAGTGTTACCGCAGATCTCTTGGTCATCCACACGCTGCGAACAGGTTGCTGCATGCGATGCATTAAATGGCCGACTATCATTGCCCTGGACACACAGTGTTGACCTGCAACGTGTTTAATCAGACCGTCTCACATCTCCACACAATGATGTTGCAGATATCGCTGCAGAGTGGATCATTTATGTGGCAGATATTTTCTCAGCGGCTGTTTTATTAAATGGAGGTGTGCACTACAGTAGATATGGGGGTGGGGGGAAGAAAGTTAGCAATTTGACATATTTCACAGACTGGAGCTAATGTTGTTAGTCAGAGATACTCTCATTATCAAGGTATTACATGGTTCAAATCTCGAAATGTTTTGACATTATTTTCCTTTGGTTTCAATGAGTACCCAATCATTCATATATATATATATATATATATATATATATATATTACCATCAACTAAAAACATAAAATGTATACGATTTCCTTTATGATTTTACATGTTCTATACACTTCTCAGTGACTGAAATCACCTCAATATTGATATTACTACTGTATACGATGTCATAGTTAGGCAGCGAGAGCTCGTATTGCCAAGCCAATGTATTCAGTATTCAGTGATGTTGAAAAATAGAAACGAATATGAATATTTCTGTACCAAAAAACCAGTCATGCTTAGCTTGAACTAGAGACCTGTTCTTCAGGCTGCCACTGCGCTGCAGTCAGTCGCTACAGTCAGTTCCACGGGCTACTGATCATGATGGTGGCCATCAAGGAGATGCTCTGTATCCCTAATCATTAGATAGTTATTATGAAAAGTCGTCATTTTCATCATGTTCATTGTAATTAAACTGTCTCCATATTTGGTGCTTATAAAAATGAATATTAATGTATCTAATGTAGCCAGAATTATTTGTTGTTCAATATGTTTATTGTATGGAATTTGTTTTTTAAAGTATTCTTCTTGAAGTTTTGCTACATGCGTAATTATACACATGGTTACGTCTAACATTTCAGTCTGACCTATTCTTGAAATTAACCATTGGTCAACCTGACAATCCATCAAACTTAATTGCCCCTGACCCATAATTTTGCACTGCTTTAGGCCTAATATGAACTCATTTTGGATGAATGTTGTCAGTGGAGGAATAGGTTATTTCAGTAAAACTCTAAAGAAATTGATATATAGTAAATTTCAACAGCCTATTATTAAAGTCACCATGAATGACAGAATTTGTTGAAATTGAATAGAAGGATAAAGCTATATTTGGTTTTGGTCAGAAATAGTCGAAGATATTATACTTGTGAAAACCGACCTAGAGTATCCCTGATATATGTTGGTGAAATATGTTTGTAAAGTTCCCCAATTCTTCACATATTTCTTCTAATTTATCATGTATCATGTGCAATCTCATGAAAATCAGATGCGAAACTGATGCTCAGATATTTGGACTGTCACTACTTTCGTTTCCAAAAGAATGTCAAAATGTTTAAAGAAGGAAATGAGATCTTATTGTAATTAGATTGGTATCATGTGTATTGCATTTTTATTGTCGTAGATTTACTTGAAATGTATTTACTTGCAATAATTGACCTAAAGATTGCGGTAGTTCTTTTCTCACTCAGCAACCAACATGGTTTAAGTTATCACTGTATTATAGGATATGGCAACAAGTTGTGGATTATGCCTATTTGGCAATGTTATTATTTGAGCAAACAATGCCCATTTGTGACATCCATTCTGTCAACAATCCCAGATCAATATCTTCCTATTAATATATGTCAATGAAAGTAAGGCTTTACTGTCTGGAATCTGGGACATGAATCCTTTGTGGTAAGATCAACTGTAGATCTGCCACTTACAATACTGGATATCACCATGATTAATAATCACATAAACCTTGTTTGCTTTCTCATGTTTCTTGAACAAATTTATTTTCGGATATCTCTGGCCATCATGTCAGTCAATATAGCATACAGCAGGTTGTCAATTCAGATATTTCAATGAATAATTTCATGTAAATATGACTTTAACAAATGTATTTTTGTCCACATTAAACAGAATATTGGGTTGACTTTTTAAGATATGATATTTCATTAAATATTCAGTTAAAGGAGGGTGACATTTGGTGAGATTCTTACTAAAATGATATACATGTAACTGTATAACAATTATTAATAGTTTCTGTTTAGTTTGATAATACAATGATCATATAGTAATATTGAAGGCTATGCACTCAATTATAGCATGATAGCACCATGTGACTTCTAGCAGATAGGTTAATAAGAAAAATTGATTATCAATTTAATACTCACACACACTACTAAAAATTTATGAATTTTACATTTTAATCTGTAGACAATTAACATAACTTTAAAAATAACTAATCTTCACATAATATGCAACAGGACATTGAGAATATTACTATGTGTCTTATATAATTGCATACCTTTTTTTGATGACATTTTATTTCTCAAAGCATCGAGCATACAGCGTTCGCATAACCACTATTTCACTATCAGATTATCAGCAGATGAAATTTACTCGTTTGTCTGTCATTGTTTACTTTGTGGCCTGAGGGACCGTTTGTAAAGAAATTGACATTTATCTTGTATTCACAGGTGGCCATGCATCTACTGATAGCTTTCACACTGCTACCACTGACTAAGTCAAAGATATTGCCCAAATTGCACTTTCCATGCTTACTCATGACAAATAGCAGGCACAGTTAATCAATATGATGCATGTACTTGTATCAATGCATTGCAAAATCTGCTGAAACATCAAAATATGCTAGTAGGAAAAAAATGGATTTATTATTTTCTGACGTGAAAGGTCAATGAATGATTACGACGAAGATGAAGGAAAAGAAGGTGATAATGACGACCCATTTATATAACGCCAGTCTCCATACTTTAATAACATGCTGATAGCACACAGTGTAGGGATTGTCTCTGGATCAGACATGTCAGGGTTATGTGTAGCGCAAAGGTAGAACGTTTGGACTTCGGAGCCAAAAGCCCAGGGTTCAAATCCCGTCCCAGGAGCCAGGAATCAGTGTTTGCGAAAGTCACGCGATCATGATTAGATGCACTGTCCGTATTGTGGCAGTGCAGTTACCATCCTTGGTCTGTCAGTACCAGCCAGTACCCACAGGTTTACTGCAATATTTGATGCTATTTTGTATTATGTTTTTCCTCCTGCCCTAAACTAACAAGCCATGATATTAAAAATAAAACAATATCTTTGTCAACATGGGCACGTTTTATCGTTTCATCTAATGAATTATATAAATGTTTCATAATATATGTATCATAATATATGTTAAATGTGACACCAATATATTTATATCAATAGAGTACAGGTTTCGACGTGTCATATTTCTCAACCTTTTTTTAATGAAGTGCCATAAAATTCTCCCTTTTCTGAAAGGGTTAAATAACTGCTATGTGTTCTGTGCTGTGGTACAGGACACTGAGGCATGCATTCCTTGTGTATCTTTATCCAGTTGTCTATTGATCTGCTGCACATGCTACATGCCTATTGATACCATTGCATGAAGTCCTATGATATATTTCTTATGACCTCGATGAAAAGATTACAGCCAGTTTTCATTTTAAGTAGCTAAGTACACTTATTATCACTACACAAATTTAAGCATTTCATTGTTGATGATGGTTTTATGTGTTATACATTAAATATACATTATGTAACATCACACCCCTCTGGTATTTGTACTATGGTAGTGTACACTACAATTTCAACACTTGCGGGATTCGGTGCGTATGATTGATGAGAAAGTAAGTGGCATGTAAGTGTATCTTTAACAGCATATCTCTGTAGTAAGTTGTCAGTGCAATATTAATACTCCATTACCAATGTTAAAAAAAAAATCTATTAAATTTTACTAGCCTTCCACAAAGGCTAGTAACATTAACCTTCTTTCTTGTGGAGCAAATTGTAAATGCCTGACCATAGAACAATGATTATGATTAATCTAGCAGGTAATAGTGTTCTTGTCTATGTAAAGTAGTGTTTTTATCAACTAGATGATGTTGCCCTGGCATGACTTGTGTTATGGGTGTTACAGTGTTATGCGTGTTATGGATGTTACTGGTGTTATACATCTTACAGGTGTTGCAGGTTTTATGGGTGTTACAGCTGTTATGGGTAATATGGGTGTTATTAGTGTTATGGGTGTTATTAGTGTTATGGGTGTTATTAGTGTTATGGGTGTTATTAATGTTATGGGTGTTATTATTATAATGTTATGGGTGTTATTAATGTTATGTTATGGGTGTTATTAGTGTTATGGGTATTATTAGTGTTATGTTATGGGTGTTATTAATTTTATGGGTGTTATTAGTGTTATGTTATGGGTGTTATTAGTGTTATGGGTGTTATTAATGTTATGTTATGGGTGTTATTAATGTTATGGGTGTTATTAGTGTTATGGGTGTTTACGGGTGTTACGGGTGTTTCTACTCCACACCAGATTCTCACGGGACCTAAAACCTGCATAGAGTTTGAGTTGTACAAATTACATGATGTACGCTGGTTTGGTGTATTGTGTGTGGACTGCTTTGACAACAGCTATGGAATTAGATGGAGATATTCATGTGACTTTTATGTACAGTGTGTGTATGTATGTATGTATATATGTATATATGTATGTATGTATGTATGTATGTATTTATATATATATATATTTATGTATACACTTTTACATTGAAATAATAACATCTAGTATTTGTATGATCTGCAGTGTGTGTACAGCGGGATGTTTGACTGAATGTAGGAAGGTATTTTCAGTGTGCACCGAGGATTACAATCAGATTACATAGGCATGTTTGTGTTATATAAGTATACATTGAAATAATGGGTGTGTAAAATACTCAAGGCTTTTCAAAGTGCTTTTTTTGTCATGTTTGTATGGTTGTATACCATGTATTCATTTGCATATTGTTACTTGACAACCATACAACATGGTCCTATGAAGCGCCGTGTGCATGTTCAGTGACTCAGTAAATTGCATTGTGGGACACCTTTTTTTGTGTCTGTCTGGGGTGGGGGTGGGGGGTGGTGGTGGAAGTTAAGTAATGATCATGGAATCTGCTTTAAACCCTGATTAACAATAATTAAATAAAGATATAATTTTTAAATACATAGTTTATACTTTATGATCTAGTAACTGGAACCAAAGGTTATTAAAGGTAATTGTAAAAATAAAGATATAGTGTTCAACTTAGTAATTAGTAATTCAGGTGTATATTTCCTATATTTAGATTCATATTATGCAAATATTTAATCTCGAAATGTTTCATTTTTCAACCCCAAATTGAGCCAGGTAGTGCTGTCTATATACATGATATACTATAAGTTATGCTATTAATATATCATTATTGTTCAGTTTTTTTCTTTCTATTGGCGGCCTCTTGTATCTCCATTGAAGTGACTTGTATACTTTGTCTCATTGAAGGTATTTGTTGGACTTTGTTGTGTATTCTGTTACAGTAGTTGATGCAAACACGGAACTACAGGATCAATACCAGCTGAGTGACTGATTCAATGGCGTGTCCATTTTACCACTGCCTGGGTCACTCTAAACTGGCACACTGACTTTTCATTCAATTTTTGCAGGCTTGGAAATTCCAATTGACCTCAGTGAAAACTGGTAACTTTTCCTTCCCAGACTAATGTATATATTTTTCCTCCACCTTCCACATTCTGTTTTTGAGTCCCTTTAATTGCAAACCAATTTACAAATTCTTTTTTCAGCGGAATAATAGTTTTGTCAAAATAATAACTCTACAGAACTAATATTCTTTGTTATACACAAATTCAATGTAAAATAAAGATTATTCTTCTTCTTCTTCTTCTTCTTCTTCTTCTTCTTCTCTTTCTCAGTTTTATAAACAGTCTTTTGGATCTGGTAGGTAAATAATATGTTCTTAAGTAACGTTGCTATGGTTACAGAGAATATGGATAAACAACTTTGTCTGGGTTTAACCATTGCTCATTTTATGTCATAGTAATTGATACAGGAAGCTAGTAACCATGGCAAACCCGCACTTCCTTTGTCGGTACTCCATTCACCATGTTCATTTTGGCGTAATCACTAGGCTGGGGTACTAAATAAAATCTCTAGGCCCTGAAATTACGAAACTGTATTGAGTTAGAACTCAAGGTTTTGTTTACAAATCACCATATGAAATTTGGGAAATCGTACTTAAAATGTTTCATAATCGCGGGTCAGGCCACCCACTAAGTCACTTGGCCACAAAGTAAATTACTAGGCCACAAGGTTTAAATCTTTTGACTATAGTCTTACACTCACTACACCATAATCTAATAATCTGATTAAGTCACTAATCCAGAAACTAGATAACTGATAACTAGGCCAAAACTACAGGACTAGGCCACATTCTAACATTATGCCACAAACTAAAGCACTGGGTCACAAACTATTATCACTGGGTCACAAACTATTATCACTGGATCACTGGGTCACAAACTATTATCACTGGATCACTGGGTCACAAACTATTATCACTGGGTCACTAATTAAATCACTAGGACACGAGGTTACGAATGAAATCACTAGTCTGTAGACTGAATCAATAGTCCACTTTTTCTTCTTTCTAATGCATGATTAATTCCAAATACCAATATCTCTATAGGGATGATAAAGAAACAAATCTGTATGCTTAATTGATACCATTATGTACAGTGATATCTAATGATTGATTCTTCCTGTTATTGCTGCAATACTAATGCAGTCCAAACAATAGGCATAACCTGAGTGTACACTTCGAATCAATTGATTTGCCTTTGGAACATGCTCTTCTGGATTAAGAAACACATTTGCACAATGGGTCCTGTTAATGAACCGACTCTCAAAGTGATTTGCCGGTCCGACGATTAGGCCCGTCTCATTCCGTCGATATTTTCTCACATCACTATCAGTTGGTGCGCGTCTGTGACCATGGTGACTCGTAGACGCTGGGGAACCGCGATTGTATCGTGAACCTGTTGCAGCCCATGTCAGTAGTACTTTCAGATCACCACACTTACTCATTCGTGACTCATTCAGTAATACTATGTGCATATTTTGTGATTTCCTGTCAGACATGTGCTGTAGCATTGGCAGTATGAAACATCGACACGAAACATCCACGGGACGGTTAGGAAATGTCATCTGACACGAGACACCAGTTCACATCTCACTTGATCCACCGGCTAATTTTCGACATCTCGGAGATTTATCGGCTATTCTCGGTTGTTCAGGTACAGTTGGACTGGCATTTAATATGTGTTTCCAGGAACCGATTAAAACGAATCCTATCATTGTTTGATTATTATTGTCTGGAAGATTTATCATCTATTGTCATGTACACTATATATATAATGTACTATGTACTTAGTGGAATCTGT
>JAUTBT010015061.1:0-22706 GCA_032361225.1 Lepetodrilus schrolli
TATATATATATATATATATATATATATATATACATTTACATATACTAGAAATATGTTCCATTAAAGGTACGTTCCCCTGCCTGTTCGCCAAGCTGACCCTGAAGCGTCAGATCGGCTTCTACCTGACACAGACCTACATCCCAAGCATCCTCATCGTGAGCCTTTCCTGGATCTCCTTCTGGATTGACCACCAGTCCATCCCGGCCAGGATATCAGTGGGACTTCTCACCGTCCTCACAATCACCACCCAGAGCTCTGGGGCCATGAACCAGCTCCCTAGAGTCCCCTACATCAAGTCCATAGATGTTTGGATGTCCTCGTGTCTCATCTTCGTGTTCGCGGCCTACATGGAGTATGCCATCGTGACGGTTCTGGCCAGGAGGCATAGGAAGGGTACGATCAAACGGAGAAGGACGTTGCAGAAAGAGAATGGGGTGAGTGTAGTGATCATGCCTTGATGGCATGGCATTTTTGGGACCAGGGACCCGATCCACAAACGTTTACAATCGATTGTAAACCAATCGCAAGATGAGAGTAGTGGCAACAGTGTAGCGACCATAGCTTGATAGTATGGCATTCTTGTGACTAGTGGTGGGGGTGGGGTGGGTGTACGGGGGGGGGGGGGGGTAGAGACGTTGGACTTCGGAGCCAAAGGTTCCAGGTTCAAATCCCGCACCGTGAGCCCGGATTCAATGTTCGTGAAAGTTAACTTCCTGCCGCGATATTGATAGGAAGCGCTGTCTGTAGAGTGGCAATGTAGTTAACATCCTTGGTCTTGTCAGTACCAACCAGTGCTCGCAGGCTTACTGCAACATGTTGCTGGTTTCCTCCTGCGCTAAACTGACAAGTTGTGATATAAGTGAAAGAATCTTGAAAGCGACTTTAAATCCCAATACAAAAGACGAGGGTACAAATCCACAATGCTATCATATCCTTACAATCGATCGTAAGATGAGAGTGGTGATCGCCATCATCATCTTAGGAAATAGGTTTCCAATAGATTCTAGCTTTGTGGAATGGCCCACACGAGTTTTTATAATTTACATTTCTCGAAAGAAAACAAACCCAGTTATTAACTGATTTTAAACTCATTTGAGTTCTATTTCTTTAAAGGATGCATTGCATTTATATAATAGTCCATTAAAAATATGATGACACCTCCATGTAACTTTAATAGTAATGCAAAGACCACGTTACATTTCAGAGTATCGGCGATATGTCTGGTGTGTTCAACGATTCGTTCACCAGTGATGACATGTATAATACTGGACGTCTACCGATATCTAGGACTAACCTGAGAGATTTTCCTCAAGAAAAAGGAATGGGCAGGGACATCAGTATTGCAATTGACAAGTTTTCACGCCGTGCTTTTCCTCTAGGATTCCTTATTTTCAATGCGGTGTATTGGATATATTACGCTGGTATAAGTTGACTTATGGTGGCTTTGATTTTAATCGGAATACTTTATAAACATATTGGAGTATACAAAGTCACCCGGAAGTGGTTTACAAGATGAACTTCATCTTCATCGTACAACGTATGACGTTTATGTATCTTGGAATGTTGAATATTTCTGGGAACACGCTTGAAGGATATGGAGGTCAGATATCTTGTGGTAAATGACATAGATATTCATACTTCAGTTTTTCATCTACAATTTATGGCTGAACCATGGGAAATATTTCATGGATCTATGCGAGGCAATAATTGTGGAATATTTCTGGGAATGCAGAGGTAGGAAGGAAGGAAGGATATGCAAGTCTGGCGACGTATGATAAACTACATGCATATCTATACTTCAGTTCATCTACAGTACCCAGTGGTAGAACGTTGGACTTCGGAGCCAAAGCTTCCAAGTTCAAATCCCGCCCCGGTTCAAATCCCGCCCCGGGGGCCCGGCATCAATGTTCGCGAAAGTTACCTTTCTGATAGGATGCGATGTCTGTAGAGTGGCAATGTAGTTATCATCCTTGGTCTTGTCAGTACCAACCGGTGCTCGCATGTTTACTGCAACATTCAGCGCTACGGATGTTGCGGGTTGCCTCCTGCCCTAAACTGACAAGTAAACCCCAATTAAAAATAAATAAATAAATATACAGTAACAATATAATATGTCTGAAGTCGTGTCACATGTGTAACAACATATGGATGTATTTCCTGCTAAGGTTGCTTGTCGACTTCCTAATGGGTCACCACAGGGTAGAAGCTGGTACCACACCCTACTGGGTCACCACATGCTAGAAGCTGGTACCACTTCATACTGAGTTACCACAGGGTAGAAACTGGTACCACACTCTACTGGGTCACCACATGGTAGAAGCTGGTACCACACCCTACTGGGTCACCACGTGATAGAAGCTGGTACCACTTCATACTGAGTTACCACAGGGTAAAAGCTGGTACCACACCCTACTGGGTCACCTGAGGGTAGAAGGTGGTACCACAACCTACTGGGTCACCACATGGTAGAAGATGGTACCACACCCTACTGGGTCACCTCAGGGTAGAAGCTAGTACCACTTTCCACTGGGTTACCACAAGGTGGACGTTGGCACCACTCGTTCCTTTCAGTCTGCTATACGGAATACTGTCCGCTTACATTGGACATACTTGGGTAACTTGCGTGTGACCAATGTATATCATTGAGACATGCTAGTTTTAGTTACAAAGATTGACAGTAACTTCTAACTGGATTGCATTTCTGGATGTATACGGATATTTGTGTACTCACATGCAGATAAACGGTTGGAAGAATAAACCTACAGTTCATCCATTATGGAATATTTTAGCACCGGGATTAATTTTACCTTAAATGTTCGCTATACGGGAAAGTGAAACCCTTTATATTTGGCTTGCTCTTCATGTATGTGTTTATGCCTTTCACGTAAATGTGTCTATTATTTTCATTCTTTAAAACATATAATTTAAAACGATGTATTATTGCTCAAACTTCATAGTAAATGATTGTTTATGGATCACGGACAATTGCAATACAACCAAGGCTCTCATGTGCGAAACGGTAGTAAGGCACACCTAATGTCAACCGTAGCTATAGACATATAGTAGTCCTTGTCAAAGACGTGTCGTGGCAACTATTTTGCTTTAAAAAAGAAAGAAAAAGATTTCCAAAACTTTAAAAACTCATTAAAAAATCGAACAATTTCCACGAACCGTCTGACAAGGACTACCATAGATTATAACATTACTAAAAGTTAACGTTAAACGCTACCTAAATAAAGGCTTGGGCCGTGTCGTACTGGAGGACCATACCTACGGCCTAAGGTTGCCCTTTATGCTGACAATACTTCTTATTATTGCCGTTTATTCTGGGTTTTCTTTTTCGAAGTTGTGACCGTTACGAAGTTTAGAGCATTGGAACTCTTTGTAAATGCTATCATTCCTAATGTAAATACTTTTGTATTATATAAATTAAAACCTTTTTAGAAATAATTTGTGATTCCCTGTTTTTTTAAATATTTGATGTACTTTCTAATTTATATGGGATATGATAAATCAATTCACGGTGCATACCAGAACATATACACTGAATAACACTGCTACAACTAATTATGTTTTAACCGTTGAATGGGATTTCCGTATACATGAAACTCCATTCACACAACATGCTTAACAATATAAGCACTCAATTTAGTGATGTCGTCGCTAGGCAGTATCTTACTCGTATAACCTATTTTTCTTTCTTTAGGGACGAAAAGTGCACTCTAACTGTTCGTAAGCTAACGGGGTTCGATCGAGTGTTGTTCTTAATTTACGCCAGCATTGTTTTCAAAGTTCTTCTAACCGCATTCTATGTGTTGTAAAACTATACAAGACATTTACCATACAATAAACGTACTATGAGGTGTAGTATGCGCGTAATTACAACCAGCGGTACTACGCGATAATAGTACTATACACCACTGGTTTAAGGATTAAAGAGAGATACTAGTACTTATACGTGTACACGTGTATTGCCATGCATTTGTATTAATGCAATCACGACCACATTTCATAAAAGGAAGTCTTCAAAACTCGGAGAAAATTCAGCAATCATTCATCCATACTATTGAAAAATGTCTCGGTATGGTTGTATGTCGAAGGTAAATTTGATCAACCATTCGTAATATTTTCTATGCAAATTTATCAGTACTTCTTTGAAGTGATTCCGGTATAGATAAATATCTGTATCCGATATCTGAACTCTCTATCACCGAGAGTCACTGTACATGTTTATTCTAATGATATGATATAACATTGTTAAAAATTTCAGAACACTTATCGTTTATTCGTCTTAGAAAGCACAGATAGCGCAATACGTTTAGGTTGTAATCGATACAAATACATTATTTCCATTCAAAGTATTGATATAATAGACGCTGAACAGATATTTGTGCGGCGCTTCATTCATTTACCACTTGTACAATGGAAATGCAACTATAGTTTCATTAGTACTTTTTACCGTTATTGATGTTTTGCACTCGTGCAAGATATATTCCAGGAAACTATTAAAAATAGTCTATGTGTACATAGTGTTATGGATTTAAACAGTAACGAAGATAGTATCTAGTTTAAGTAAATATGTATTTATATCAATATGACCTACTAGGCAATAGATTAATTAGCCAATAATTGGAATCCAATTCGTTAATAGCAGTAGTTTTGTCAGTTCGCAGGCGCGATGCCAAGAATGAACAGACCAAGTTGTTTGTGGATACACTCGAGGAAGACATCTCGTGCTCTAGATAGACTGACTTCTTATATATAGATCACACTGACCCAGACTACTAGCTCGTATAGTGTTCGAATCTGTAATCAATAGCAAAAATTGCTACCATATATTAGATTGAGTTCAAATGTCAAGCAACTAATTCTTGAATATTTCATATCGATGTCTTTGAAATCAACCCTATGCATTCTAAAAAAAACATTGGTATACGGTACACAATACTTAATGGTTTTCTTAATGATGGATTAATAATATTTATCAGTACAATGAGTGAAGCGGTAGTAGAATGTTGATCCGAATATTAAATATTGAATTCAGGAAATCAAGAGTACTATATTATGCTATATTACCAGCTGATTACAAAATACAGCATCCAATTTGTTCTAGAACAAAATATCAGATAAAGACAGTGTAGCAATATCACTCAGGTATTCTTATGCGTTCCGTGTTTGAGCCATCTGATTGGCTGACATCACCCAAAATACGAAAAAAAAAGGTTTCCTAACCCTAACCCTAACCCGAACAACGTGAGCCAATAACCCGAACAACGTGAGCCAATCAAATGGCCGGGAATTGGGTCCGAGTACGGTTCCAGGTTCGGGTCCGGGGAATAGACCCTTCCAAGTGGACCAAGCCTGGCTTTCATGAAAGGGTCGTACTGTAGTCATGACCCCCGATACACAGAACAATCCTAGCGCTACGATCGTCGTAACTCCTTAGAAACTCCATGGTATCGTACAGGAGTTACGACTCTCGTAGCGCTACGATCGTTTTGTGGAGCGGGGGCCTGGCCTAAATCAGGGCGTACTCCATGCTTTTACTATAGCAGGAAATAACTTAGACTTAGGCTCTGACTACCGGTACGACCCTTTCGTGAAGCACAAACATGAATTTCATGATGTCCCGGATGTATGCCTCGTTCACGTGGAATGAACTTACAGCCGAGTGGAGTCTTGTCGTACTTGTTTCTTTCCAGTCTACATCAATACTTCAAACGTCACTGCTAACTAATAAAATTACTACGACTGGTTATATAGTTGGCTTTTTGAACCCGTCAGCCCATCAGCGTCAGTCGCGATCAATGACCGCTCCCTTACAGGACCGTGGCGAAGATACTTTGTGATTGGTTCACATTAGGCCATCGATTCTGTGCAGAGTGTTTCTGGAAATAGCTCTGAGATAATCACTTAGACCTATGATAACAGTGATGCGCAACAAGTTATCCCCACAGTTTTATAGGGATCACTACCGTCGCAGTGGGATCAAGGCTATTTTTAGAATTGACGTCCCGGAATAGCGTTGCATGTGCGTGATGTTTTCATCTTGTTTTTTTTTGGTAGTATGACTCGGGTTATGATTGTTGACTGTTGGGCTGTTCGATTCACGAGAGTAGTGGCCCGAGCGTTAGGTCATGGAGCATGCGCAGTGAGTACTTGAATCGTACGGCAGTAGTAAACACCGAGTGAATCAATTTGTGAAACATTTAAAATTTATAATTGAATTGACTTACTTCTTCGACTGAACTACTTTTTCAGCCGCTTTCAAGATTGTTTCACTTATATCACGGCTTGTCAGTTTAGGGCAGAAGGAAACCCGCAACATCCGTAGCGCTGAATGTTGCAGTAAACCAGCGAGCATCGGCTGGTGCTGACAAGACCAAGGATGATAACTGCATTGCTACTCTACAGACAGCGCATCATATCAATATCGCGTCAGAAAGGTAACTTTCGCGAACATTAATGCCGGGCCCCCAGGGCGGGATTTAAACTGGAACCTTTGGCTCCGAAGTTCAACGTTCTACCACTTCGCTACCACCCACTCCAGAATATATCGTCAAGATGTTAATGCACTCGTTCTTTCGTTCGCTGGTACAGTGCAACTGTTCTACCACTGCGCTACCACCCGCCCCTTGTCTGTCGGTGCATAGGGAACCGTTGACCATCGAACACAAGAAACTGGGCTCCGGCTTATGGAGTCTTCTGAAGTTTGCACCGCTAACCATTGCGCAGCTCCAACCACCCAACCCCAAATCCTTCCATCGTACCTAGCAGACCTCCTGAGAACATACTCGAGAATATAAGCACTCATTCTCATGCACTAATCAAATAGTCATCATTGGTCAATAGCAGACAATGCTACTGGTATCCCATCACTGAAATTGAAACATTACGGATTACATCAATGCTAATAACAAATTATCGGTTTCTTGAAAGACTAATTTGGATGGTTCGCGATCTGTTTTGGTGTTGAGTACGTAAGGCTTGTTATTACAGGAAAACGAACAGCAGCAATTGATTTTGGCTAGTTGACAACAATAACAGACTGGTGAAAATTGAAGAAATTCCCTGTATCTGCTTTACTACAGCTCAATAATAGTTATATAATAATTTTTATCATTCATTGATCTACATATCATACTAACTTGCATTGTATATACGTCCATACAATAAAAAGCCGTTTTGCCTTTGCTATAATGCTTTAACTAATATCATCTCCAGAAATGTATTTATTGAAATAGTTTCCTTCAAGAATAAATATTAATTACGGAGAAATAATGTTTGAAACGTTTGCTATGTCCAACTTGTAATATTCTTCAAACATTTATTGTTCTGCTTTAATATATTTGTAATTAAATGTAGTTGGACCGGTATACCGTATAAGCTATATTATTTTGTTTGTTCACCCATGTTTTTAGAAGGATAAATGACTACAGCACACCTGGGTATATTTATAACTACTTTGTGACTTACGGAACGATTCTAGACCGGATGTGCTTACTGTAAACCTACGAGACTATGTCGGCGTTGTTTCGGACATAGTATACAAACAGCGGAGTCATTAACCTAATGGCTATAATACCCGGAAGTCGTGCAAGCTCGCGCAATTTATTTTAATGTTAGTTTTAATATTAATATTGGTCTACGTTGAAACCTTTTACCTTTTGGAACCAATTGTGCAATTATGGTTAGTAGTAGTATCACGGATGATATGAAGTTTGGATTAGAGCGAGTATTGTGAATATCCACATTACGTGGTATACACCACTTCCGGTTTTCACCCGGTGTCATTTACCCCCTCCCGGTGAGTATTCAGTAACCATCCATTTATATATATCGTTATAACTCGAGTGGGAACATTTCTAACCGCTATCGGGTTGCCCACGGATCGTAGACCGGAAGTGAACACCCATACACACACTCTCTCTCTCTCTCTCACTCTCTCTATACCTCCCCTATCTCTCTACCTTTACCTCTCTCTGTCTTTCACATACACACACACACACACACACACACACACACACACACACACACACACAGAGTACGTTTTCAACCCTGCCATTGCAAATTCTCCTTCCCACAGGTATATGCCACCAATTTACACCTTTACGAGAAGTTCTACACATACAAACATATTTCAACGTTTCAACGAACAAGCATTTATCAAGAGCAAGACGTGTTTACGATGGCTTTTTAACTATTTCCAGCCCAGAACCGCTATCTTGACCTTAGTGCCTTCTGATGTATGTCTTACAGTGAATTCCTTACTGGCGGTCAGGTATTGGTGTAGGCAATTATATTTGACATGCTATGTTGTCTTTATGAGGCCCGCTGCTTTGTATTTTATGTTCAAGATGTACCTTCGTTCCACCTGCAGTATGTATCTTGTCAATAATATTATAAACATTTAGATACATTTTACCACACACACAAAAAGCATTCTCCATCACCAGTGCTATTCTCAATGGCATACAAGAAAAATGTAAATCGACTATATTATTAGAAGTTACGAAATAAAATTGAAATAACGAGAAAATAAATCGAAATAACGAGAAAATTAATAGAAATAACGAGAAAATAAATAGAAATAACGAAAAAATATATAGAAATAACTAGAAAAAATACGTATTGAAATAACGTGAATTATATATTTTTTATCCTACAAAACCTGCATACTTGGGCTTTTGTAAAAAAAAACCAGCATTAACAGAATATTAATAATAATCAATATTTAATATAACAAAGGGCTTCACTTATTCCCATACCTATTCTACATTCACAACATACACGAATCTCGTCATTTTGCCTCTGAGCAGAGGTTCTAAGCTGAAGAATGACGCTTTACAAATCTATCTATATAACTTCTGCATATGAAGATGAGTTGAATTGATGAAGAGAATATTAATAACATACTTCCATCCATAGTAGGCTTTTTTTCTCTCTAATACAATGTCTTTATATGTCAATTATGCATGATATGCATACTATCGAAAAATACGCCTCGTGTGAACTCAAAATAAGTGTCTATCAAAGGCTTGACGAGGTCATTTAGTTGATTGCATCTATCGGCAATTCTCCAGGGGAATGGGGTCTTAATTAGTGCTAATTAGCAGGTATTGACAAACTCGTACGTGGGAGGCAATACCGGAAGTAGTAACAGTGTAAATCGGTTACAGAGAAAGTCATCGTATGCAGTGCACCCAGAGAACATGATCCGGGGTCTGAGAGAGCAAAGCCTGTTGGAATGAAGTTTTAAGTCTTAAGTCACAAAAGCAGGAGTACGACATATCCCGTTTTATAATTTCGTGTCGAACTTTGATATGGTTAGTTTTCGATTTGACCTGAATATGCAATGCATCCAGCGATGGATATAAAGAAGCAAATGCACTCGTTAGTACGTACGATGGTCATACTGAAATACGATTGTGGGTTTTGTGCAGGTAGTCCACATCTGAGGATGTTGTTATATTATGTGGAAGTTGATCTGTTCGCCAGTTCATATTAAATTTCAAAGCTGTCTTCACGTCTCTCTCTCTCTCTCTCTATCTCTCTTTCTCTCTCTCTGTCTGTCTGTCTGTCTCTGTCTCTCTCTCACACACACACACAAACATACATACATACATACATACACACATACACACACTCATTCTTTTACTCTCTTGATATTCTTTCTGGGTGTATGTCTCTCTCCCTTTTTCTTTCTCTCTCTCTCTACCTCTCTCTCAATATATCCCTCTCAATCTCTCTGTCTGCCTCTCTCACACACACACACAAACATACACACATACACACACACATACACACACACACACACACACTCCCTCTCTCTTGATTTTCCCTCTCTCTCGCTTGATTTTCTCTCACCTTCTCCTTCTCCGGTGCCTTTCCCCATCTCTCTTACGCGCACGCACACAAACAATGTCTCTCATCTTTATGATCCTATACTTATCTCTACTTCGATCTCTATCCCTTTTCAACATATTCTTGAATTCCGTCCCTCAACCTACCCAGTTCCCCGTGTGCATGTGTATCCGTGTCTGTGAACGCCTCGTCTCTGTCAATGCAAATGTCTGTGCCATCCATCAAAACTCCATATCCTGAACTTCACAGACGTCTATTAGCTCACAAGAATTGTCTGCTGATGCAAATGCAACGTGTATGACAGACCACCTTAACGTAATGTACAAGGGCCATTCTCTCCGAGGTTATAAATAGTCACTCAATGAATGTTATTAGAGTTGACATTTGCAAGATCGGGCCCCGAGGTCACGAAACTTTATTCAGTATGATTTTTTGCTGATACAACTGACAACACAAGAGTTCCTGTTCATGTATTAGTAGGAGAGGTTATTTATGTATTCGTAGCTGAAATGATGAGTAAGACATATGTATGTTCTTCATAATTACTAGTGTATACCAACAAAATGTTCCGAGAATTCTTGACTGTGATATATGGCTTAATCGTTGGTGTATGCAAAACAGCCCAACATGGATATGATGCGTCAGCAGCTGACATTTCATTTTCATGAATATGTGTACGGGTATGAAGTTAGTTTTGTTATTATATGTATTTCGTTTGATATTGTTTCTCTGTCTACTATATAATCCAACTCGATAAATGTTCGAATGCTGGTGTGAAATTAACATATTTCAATAGAACTATTTATATGCCCGGTCAATTTCCGCTAGAATTTGCATAGCGTCAGACAGAATTACTATGTACGTTTCCTTAAGACTGACATAAGCTTTTTGGCAGTAATCTCGCAATCGATGAGATCTCGCGAGACTGATAGGAGATCGGTGTAGCACTGCCTGACCAGGCATGTCTAAGATAAGGAGTCCATACCTGTGCGTGGCTCTTTACGTTCTGCACGAGGTCAACTAAAACATGTATCGTCTTACGGTTCTTGCCTTGCACGTTTTTTCCCTGTTGGGTCGAAATGCACATTATAAGTCAGAACAGGTGCCCGTGTATAAGAGGGTCATCGCTAGCCTCGCCTAGCGCTCGCTTTGAATCTATAGTCTTTCAATGCATGCGGTTGTAAACACAGTGGAATCAAAGCTTGCCGTCATGAACACGTTTCAAATATGGGTGTGGTTTCCGCCAATGCGCATCCTTACAAGTTGAATATGTTCCAGCCAATAGGATGCGCTATATTGAAAATAAACAAAAGCAATAGCATTGATTTGATGGTATAGACAGGCAGTACCTAGCCGACGATCTGGTGACTTGGGGGCAAGTCGATAGTTCGTTTGTCAGAGCTATCTGGGCAATTACTACTTTCTGATTAAAGCCGTTTCAACAGGAGCCTTTTGTAAATCTGTTCGCGATGCTTGCTTACTATCTGGTTGGCATTGATACCAAGTACTCTTGTCTGTCTGCTTTGATAACCAGAAGTGATGCTAAAACACCTGTAATTGACTTGCGTAAACCGGACGGAACCTGAAGACGTTGTTTAATTAGTGGTTGAAATCTCCAGGAATCTGTATTCTGTTAATGGTCTTTTTGCAAGACTTTGGAATCGTCGGAGTGCCACGGCTTCCCGCAACTTCCGCGATACCAATTTGAACTACCACTTACTCAGATCTTCTGGTGCTCGTTATTCCAAGCAGTTGCAAACTGGCGCGGAATTGTCCGGATTTTACTGACGAGCCTCGTTGTATTTGTGGTCAGATACCTTCAACAAGTTCATCATCTTCCATCGTAAACTAAATGTCATCAACCGGTGTTCGGTTTATTATGACGACACTGTGAAGACGGTCCGTGTGCTTTGTTATTATAGATCCTTGTCCGATTTGTCTGGAACTACGTCGGCAATACAGACACAACACCGGTTTACATGATGGATCTGTGTAAATGCTTTCTTTGGATCCTGATTACGTGTTACCTTATATTTAGCAAAGCAGCTGGCGATAAGAAGACGGTGAAAAGGTAAGGTAAATCGTTGGAATTATAATGGAAAAGCATACCCAGTATATGCCAGTGAATCGTTGAAGTACTTTAATGCTCTAAAACTGGAAACTTCACGAATGTCAGTATACTTTACAGTGTATATATTTGTAGAGATTTGCAGACTAGACATCTTAATTCGCTTTCTTAATATGCCATACATTTCAAGTGTTAAGTGAGAGCACTTGAAATTTAGTGCATGAAACTTGGTCCATCGTCACATGTCAATAGTAACATATAACTATTCAGAATGTTTGTGGACGCATATTTGGAATTTGAGCTTTGGATGTTACCACCATATGCGTTGTCCATTATCGAATACTCTCAACAAATTGAATTGAATCGATTTGAGTGGTTTGAAAGTGGTAAATTTATAATAATAATTTACCAATGTATACTTATTGCCGTTATTCAACAGTACTACCCGTGTATCACTATTTTTATTTCTTCTACATTATTTTAACTGAATACTCTTTGAATAACAGAAATGGACCATAAACAATATCTAAAATAGAATTGTCATAACATATACATAGTCAAGGGTGACTGAATTTTACGTCTATTTTACATAGTCTAGGACTAAAGTTGCAGTCACACTGAGCCCGATAGCGATAACAAGAAAACCGTTCCGGAAAACGTTTCCCCGTAGCGATCATATTAACGAAATCTCGTTATCGTTACCGTTATATTGTGCTCGGTGTGAACGCACCTTTAGTACTACAAACATATTGTGCTATACAGAGTCATACTGCATAGGTGGCTAGCATCACATTCACTGTACTCTTAAAGACAAGGCAGGGGGAAAATATTTCCGTCGCTTCGTGTAAAAAGAATACCACATTAATAAATCAAAGTATATATCCAGCTGCTACAATAGTATTTTGGTCTCTACAGAGAAAATAAACGTAGAAAAGTGACACTTATCTAATAACGTAATAGCTTAATTAATACTGTCTTATGAAATGCCATCATTATACAATAAAGAATATTTAAATATGCATGATTATGGGGAAAGGGGACGATTTATTCCAAATACTACAAAGAATCCTGTTATTACATTACCAACATATTGACGTGTCTGCCTTTGGGAGTTATATCATCTCTTTTACACGCAATGTACTCGAAAGCTCTTAAGTAATTATTTACGGTCTTCATTCGGCCTAAGTACCTTCGTATCTTTGGCACGTGTCGTGCACAATGCACGTGGCATTACTTCCTGGCTCGGAGTCCACTTGTACCAACGCTCTGCGGCGTTGTTGTTGTCGACAACGTTGAGTCAGCCGGAGGTCGACTATCTGAGATTCCCCGAAGTCTCAAAAGTAATTGTAACAAATATTGTTTATTTTAGATATGACAGACGCGCAGTACCTTATTATACTGGGAGCGCATCCGCGTGCGTATACACCATGTAAAGATATTCTAGCTTGGAGTGTTTCCCTTTAATATAGACTGGTCATATGTTCTATGTGCGTACCTATTATTCATTAGACATGTCAAGTGACCAGTCTGAGCGTGATGTCACACAGCAAAACTCTTATGTTATTTCTACATCGGTAATGTGACGTCAATCAAGATCACAGTACGACTCGAATACGTAACCAATCGAGTATATTTTACATAGTTTTGTTGGAAATTAACCTTGACATTAAATAGGGGTGTAACCAGCGTCTGATTTTAGATTTCGTAGACGATTTTGCTCAGCAACCCTACAAATCCTATAGTGAATGAATGGGGAAATCTACGAGTATAAATGCGTACGGTACGATGCGAATACACTATATACACGAACTTTATCTTTAGTAATATCATTTAAGACCATAATTTAAAGGATTATTCCGGTGTAACTGGCCTTGTAGCTATCGTAAATCAAGCTGTACACTCGGGGTGCATGCCGAGTCGAGACAGTCATCGGCCATTTTCTTATGACAAAGGGAAACATGTTTCGGTATGCATGCACTGTGCAATTGAAGATGGTTTTGCACGTGGAATGCACAGCGAGATAACGCTTGCAGGTAAACTGAAAGGGAAGAGGGACACTCAAATCCTGCCAAGATAACACATGCTTCTCCTTGAATCTAACATCTCGTGTTATGAGATAGATTCCAGGTAAAACGGAAGCTACATACCAGTAACTATCATGACTAGGTCCAAACGTGTCGCGAAAGGTATTAGTACAGTGAGTAGGCCTAACGTTGTTCTGCTTTGTGAGTAGAATTATCGCTACGTACCCGCAATAAATAACACAGTGATGTTGCACGAGACTTACATTGTTATTTAGCACAAATGCTAACGACATGGAGGATAACACGTGGACGACAGCGAAACAAGAAAGAATATGATAGTGGAGCTAAACAATCGTTAGAAAAGGTTAGCTAACAAAATAGGAATAAGCACGGAATGGAGGAATGGTACAATATGCATGTATAGGGGACATTGCGAACACGAACAATTACAATTGTACAATCGAGGCAGCAGAAGCGATAGGAACGTAACGTACAACAATATTAAAATACCAGAGCTAAATACGAGTGAGTTTGAGCAGATGCAAGGGATTGTGCAAGAACACTAGGTTAAAAACAAGACACGAGGTGGACAGACACGAACTATGATTAACGGACATATGGCATGAATGGACAAGCGATCCTATGAACGGATAAGATATATATTCAACAAAATTAATTACTGGCCAGCAGAGATTTTGTGGGGAAGCTTTCTACAAATTTTCGGAACTTGGCTTGAGGAATTTGGTGCCATTCTTCTTCCAATGTGTCTGCAAGTTCTTGAAAAATACCTGGGGTCTGTAGTTGTTTGGAAATTCTTCTTTGTTCAAATAATATAACGCTAAATTTATATGCCCTAAATGTCTACTGGCCCTTAATTAATTTTGTTGAGTGTATGATGCATGGACACGAGATGTAATAAGAGGACACGAAATATGGGCGGACCAGAGAGATGATTAATGGAGATTAATATGTTGTGTCTGTTGACAAAAAAAAACTGATCTCACTGTTGATATTCTGTAAAAGAAACATACATACCTGAAATACATTTGGGCGTTTGAAACATGTATAATGTATATTACCAGTAATATTTCACAAATACCTCTAGAGACAGCTGTGCCCGCACGCACACATACACAGAGAGAGAGAGAGAGAGAGAGATAGAGAAGAGAGACACAGACACATACACACACAGACACACACGTATACACAGACACACATACACACAAAAACAAGATTAATGGCCATAAAACAATAATTCACAAACAATGCAAATTGAAATGAACATATATCTCTAGCACCTATTCATTCATCTGGAATAATGTACTGTCCACCAAAAGAAATAGTGGTGATGGTTCGTATGGAACCAGATGGAAAACCTGGAAAAACTATCGAATTTGTTTGATTCTCAGAGGAACAAAGACTCCCTTGTCTTCCCCTCTATTTGACCTCATAATGAGGTCCACAGTCTCCTCCTTGACTTCACAGTAAGGTCCACAGTCTCCTACTGGGAACCCTTTCACGAAGCTCTCGTATCCACTACAAGATCCATAGTGCTTTCAGAACAATCAGCGAGATAGACACGAGAGTTCTATACTCTCTGAGTGGATATGAGCGCTTTATGACAGGACGAGCAGTAGCTAATGGAAGAAAATCATGAATGAATGAGTACATTTATGAACCCCCCCATTCTACGTCCAAGCACATCCCCACACCCCCTCCCGTTAATACGATCTTCAGGGTCCCGGTCTCCGAGCTTGTTTTCCTTGTATCGGCAACTCTGGACTGGAATGGAACTGACAGAACATCAAAATGAAAATAAAATAGTCCAGAAGCTCTGCACAGGTGGGTAGTAAGTCTGGTCTCCGGGGTCCTGTGGTTCGGAGAGAGGATAAGGTTGTATGGCCATTAATTGGAAGAGCATCCTACCTCATCGCTTAACCTCCACCAACTCTCCTCTCAAGCTAACCGAAGGTCGTATGACTAACGTTGAATGAATGTTGAAAACATATCGGTACTCAGGAGGTTGAAGGGTTGTGGATATATCTATTATTAAAGATGTTGTTTTGCTTCGGTCATTTCCCACGTCATTGAAATAAGACCCGCGGTGAATGATTTAGCTTTTATTTCTGGGAAAGCGTTTTATTCATAGAGGATTTAGAAATGAAAACATATCTGGACAAACTCATCCTTCTGTGATCCCGATTCTTGCAGACAAATCCTGTCTTAGAAGCTGCTTTGAAGTTGATGCTTTAAATGTGAATCATTTTCCCAGCGAGAATTGAAATCGAATTCCTTCATCTATCTATACTAACACCCCGAAAACAAAAACAAAAAATAATATTGAATACCGTTGAGCCTAACGAATACATTCTGCTCTGCATCTTGGTCTAATCGATCGCGTGACACGTGTACTAAACACCAATTTACCGTATCAATCAATTTTGAATGGCTTTTTATGCATATGATTCCCAGAGTGGTCATGAATCAGACCTCCCACTATTGGTTATTTCAGAGGCCTGTCTTCAGTCAGATGATGGCAATACTACGGCGTCCTGTATGAAAACGTGTTGATGGTAGAATAATGTATCAGGACAATCCGTAAATAACCACTTCTGTTGGATGTGCACGCTTCTCTGCTAGTCTTTTCCTGTTGGTGTTGAATAGGAATCACTGGGCATGTAATCCATCCACTTGTCAAATGGACTGAGCATTCGTCGCAGTTGCTTATATTTTTGTGTAGCCGCAGTTTCATTAGGAATTGATCCTTTTATAATAAGTACAAAGGATGTGTATGGATGCATCAAACTGTGCGTGACCCATGTAACTTCAATTGCATTGCGTACACAGACATGGATCATGCATGGGCTATATACAGACACACATTGCGTCTTAACATTGTATACGATGTTTAACATACTGCAGTAAATAAGACAGACAGAAATATTTTATTTAAAAGTGTCACATGGTAGGAGTACATCAAATTAAACGGCTATATAAAACATTATAAAATTGTTATTTGTTCCTCCAACAAATAAAGAATTCAGTGTAAAAACATTATAAAATTGTTTTTACACTGAATTCTTTATTTTTTTGGAGGAACACATAACATATTTATTAGCATTGTCCACGAACAATTCAATGTTCTTCTAAGGTTTCCAATATGAAACATTGCGTCGTCTTTCATTATTTATCCATTTGTTTGACGAACATATCATGATTTTGGAATATATATATTAATTAATTTTTGTATGTGTAGCACTCATGTTGTTCAGACTGGTGTATGCCATATATAGCATTGTGTTGGCCTACGTTAACTAACGTATTACTCATTCACTTTACATCAGTGAGTTTTACCTAGTATCGGTACTCTATATTAAAGGCATACAGTGACGGGTTTGTTTACATATTTCATGGTCAAACGTAATTTTACATGAAAGTATGTACATGTGATGTGCCAGCACAAGTATATTGGTTAACCAGCTACATTTTCCGCATATCCCACTGGTTTTCAATATTTTCATATTTTTTATATATATTTTTTTTATATTTATAGCTACGTAGCTGGATATAAAGTTTATTGGATATTACGTTTAGAGGTGTAACATTATGTTATATTTAACATTATTTTCGTTGGATATATATGTTGTGCAGGTATGTAGTCATGTTATTTTATTGGGACATTAATTTCGTTGGATACTGAAGTATTTGTTTTACAGGTATGTGGTAACGTTATTAGACATTTATTTTCCGTTGGATATATATTATACAGTTGTTAAGTCTTGCTTAATAAATTGAGACTAACTATTTACTGTAGCAGTAAATCTCAGTACACCACTTCATTGCTGTAAAAATCTGGGCCTGAGAAAAGAAAAGAAAATTTGAGTACGATTTCATGCTCAACTCAAAGTTTTCTTCACAAATCCTGGGAAATGTAGACGCTTTTTTTCGCTAGCCTAACAACTTTCCATTTTTTACGAACTGTTTTTAGTGAGATTGATATTTTCTTCAACCCATGCCACGTTTTACTAATTCATAATCTACTCAACACACCAAGTGTTAATTAGTGAAGCTCTTTTCCTTCATTATGTCTGTCTGCAATTTTGTTCTTGTATATCATTTCCAGGTTTTAATTAATGAGATGTGTAATTACTTCATCTTGTTATGAGTGTTAACTGCTTTGAAGTTACACTTGGTAATTAAAAGAATACACTTGTTCTGGTAACTTACAAATGGGATCATTTTCTTAGTACAATACACTATGAAATCAACATTTATTACAATACACTATGGAATCAACTTTTATTACAATACACTATGAAATCAGCATTTTTTTTGTGGTGTTTTTTACAACGCTAACTAGACGTGGATAGTTTTTATCAGTTGTATAACAGAACTAAATTCCTTATGTCTTTAACATCGTGAACTATAATACGTTTACCCTTCTACGTCTGTTAAAAGCGAGATCTATCTGCCAGAAAAAGCTATTTTCGGAACTAAAAAAAACCCGAAAGCAGATAAACGAAGTCTTAACTGTAAATTCTTGTTGTGACCGGTTCTTATCTGAAAATGATCCATCCGCTGATTTGCTGTTGCAAACTGGATCAAAAGTTTAAAACCTTCTCATTGGCTGACGTTTATGATTTAATGCTGTTATTCGATGAATGTGCGATCTTTGATTGTGTATTTTCACTGATTGAATCTAACATTGATTACCATGGAAATACTTTTCATTTCAATTACTCTTTTAAAATAACTACTGTAACCTATATTGCCCATACATCGCATAAACCACAATGATTGTAAGATATATACAGAAAGAAAGGTATAAATACATCATGTTGCAATATAAGATATTGTATATTGATTAGTATATAGATCCACTTAATCGATATGTTTAATGTATTGCGATTTCAAATAAGGATCGTATTTATTTGTACTTCTATAATCTAATTAAAATCATATCTCGATTCACACTTTTACAATGTTGACATTATTTTACTAAACAGAGTCAAACAGATGTCCAATTATTTGAGCTTCAGTTTCGGATCTCATTTTATTGAGTGGTACTTCTGAGGCTAGCATCTCTTCAATAAAGTACAGTATGCTTGCTTAGAACATGTAACACTATCGAGAATAGTTAATTCGACCTACAGGTGTGGTTAACTATGATAAGAAATCAGTGCTAATAACCCGGATGTTAGCGTCTAAAGCCAGGTCAGGATTGTTTATGTGAAAATCCTGCACATGCGCAGTTTAGTGATAAATAGTATATTGTTTTCTGTAACAATGTGCCCCAGATTTTCGATGCAGGTTGGATTGTTATTTTGCTTGTATCCAGATTCGGCAGCAGTGGGATGCTTTGTTTATACATCTACGATGGATAGACACACTATTTCAAAATTTAATGTAAATATTTGTTTTAGATCAGGTTGTTGGGTTTGACATGTCTAAGCTTAGCCCTTTGAGTAGCTTTTCAATCCCAATATGTAATCATGTTGCGAACTTTGAATAGGAGGCGTTACTGCTTACAACGATGAGTCTCACTACAAGGTACTCGAAACGGCCCATTTTGCCATCTGGTTTAAACATAGTTTTTTGTTGTTTTTAAAATTAATTAGGATTGTGAATCAAGCTGTAAAGCTTTTTTTATACCGCTACTCGACAAATGGTACATATAATACACTATACATTAATTTTGCTTAATCAAGGTAACACTGAAATAAAATTAAAATATAACTTCCAGAAACGTTTTGTCATCTAATATTCTACAAATTTTGTGGGTATGTAATGCAGTTGCATCGTATTACGAGCATACCACGTGTTTGTTACGAGGACGGTGATTGGCGAAGATCTCGCTCGAGATTAATACTACAGGTAAAGCGATTGGTGTAGATCTCAAGATTATCTCGCGTGTAATACTACACCTAGAACGTATTTCCAAATGTATTGTACGTCATGCTTAGATAGATTTGTTACTATAATAGATTCCAAGTCGTTTCATGTTTTGAATATTGTTTAATCAAAGGTGTGCGATGCATTGAAGCTACGATAACTCTATGTATATGTCTTGTGAGTAGATAGATTAGATAATGGCAAATTTGACACGTGCGCTTTTGAAGTTCTGCTTGCTGAATTATGTTTAGTATACGCCAACGTGATTTGCAGTAGATCAAAGGTATGATGAGCTGTAGCCACCGTGTCTTTAAGAAATTGCTGCATATGTTAATTATGTGCTAGCTCCATCCATAAAAATGGAAATAATAATACATATTCATTCATATGACTTTCTGCCACGTACTGAGCTTTAGTTTTTACTAAACAGGACACGTGCACTATTAATCATGTGTATTAATATAATGCTAGACTCCATGCACAACATGCATACTCTAAACACTATATTATTATTATCGCGGCCTAATTACCACGGCCTAACTTTCCATCTCAACTCCCTGAGCAACATACAGCCCAAGCTGTCCTTTCATGTTGTAGTATGTTAGCAGTCATATTTCCATCTAATCTTATATCGAGTTCCCATTCCCTGATGATTGAATAGATATGCAAGACGTGGTATGAGTGAACTAATCTTGAACGTGGTTCAAAACCTTTTCAACTTACCAGCCATCCTTTTCACAAAGCTCTCGTAGGCACTATAAGAGAACATAGCATTCTCACTGATCATCATGATACCGCTACATATAGTATGTTATTGGATCATACGAGAGCTTTGTGAAAAGGTAACTTGATCAAACCTTTTTTTAATACTATTTCATGTTCAACTTAAATTTTATATGGGGATTTGTGAACAGACCCCGAGTTACGAAACATTTGTGAGTACGATTTCATGCTCAATTTTTTGTTCACAAATCCCCATATAAAATAAGAGCTTGAGCATGAAATCGTACTAAAAAGGTTTCGTAATATCGGGGCCAGATCCTGCTGACAGCTCGCCTAACAGGTATTAGCAATATCATCCTCCTTACATTTTAAGAATTCCATATTTACAGTCGATTAACTTTCTTCCAATTGGAGATAGCCCAATATGCATTATCTTAGAATTCCCAAAATGTTTGCGAATTTTCTTTAATAATAGGTTTTGTTCCAAGAGTCATTCTAAAACTGATACTAAATAGTTTTACGTTTTCTAAAAGTAACATGTTAGGCAAGAATTTTCACGGCGTTCTAAGATATTTAAGAAGAAAGAAAAACATGTCAGATGTTTTATACACACGAGATCAGTGCGCAGATACTCTAGTACTCTACTCAGTTATTTCAACGAGTGTGAGTATTCTACGTTGTGTTTGGAATACGTAATACATGTAGAATGACCATATGATATTACCATATTCATCTGACCATATTACCATATGTAAGGGGACCATATTTTTCTATAACATGCGCGTCTTCACAAGCAGTCTCAGTGTAACATTTCTTAATGTCCTTCTTACCGTAAAACTATTCCTGAAACTTATTGGGGAAATCGCCTTCCCAAAAAGCAGATTGAATATTAAAAGACTGCATTAGCCACGGTTGCATATTTTATGGCAAGTTTGGGTTGAACGTAATATTTTTTATGATCTTATTGGAGTCTTAAAATGCGTATTTATTTGTGGAATGCATGCAGCGTTTACATGAAGTCAATTTCGTAGGGTTTATAATAAGATATCCGTTATTCATAATAAACTTGGCCCCATTGCTCAGAACATAACTACAATTGATTGTAAGTCAAATTGTGGGGAACTGCTACAAATGTAAATCTGGTTGCTTGAACCACTTTTATAGCTACAATACTTTTAACTAACGATATTCTCAAGTATTGTAGCGATAAAAGTAATTCATGGAATGGACTTACAATTGTATATATCGGGTCCCTAAAATTTTACAATTAATTGTAGTTACAACTGTTCTGCGCAACTAGGCTCTGGTGCTATTACTATCCATTAGAAAATAGTGTATGTAAATATTATCAAAAAAATGTAGGCCCAAAATCTGTATAGCTTCATCTGAGAATATCCGGTATACCAGTGTATAATTAGAGCCGTAGATATTTACATGTAAGTAGTTGAATTATTCCCCAAGAAGTGTAGCCGCACTCGTGTCCATGTAAGCTTTAACTTGGCTTTTCTCCTACCTCATGGAGATTTGAACCTGTTACTCTTGTTATTGACGGGAGCTTTTGGCTGGAAGACAGCTCCATGCTAATTGGTATGCTTTTCATGTCAGTGTAAGGGTAATCAGTATTTACTTGGTATGTCACAAAATAATAGGCATATAGATACGCGTTTGTGGCATTTTCCAGAAAAAGCTTAGTGTTTTAAATATTAAGATTAATTCCTGTTACAGTTCAAATTAGTACCAATGCTTTGCAACTCGTTATGTTTATCACCCCAATTCTTGTTTAAACTCACTCTTTCAAAACAAGGAACATATTCCAGGAAGAAATGAGTATTTTAGATATTAAGATTAATTTCTGTTTAAATTAGTACCTGTGCTTTGCGATACGTTCTATTTATCACCTCAATAATTATTAAAAACCACGCTTTCAAAACAAAGGAACATATTACAGGGAGCGTTTTAGGTATTAAGTTTTACAGTGCTTTGCAACATGTTATAGTTACTGTGTAAATGACTATTTCAAATCAATATATATTTTGGCTGTATTCATTTTCTCTTGTGTACTGTAAATCAGGAAAGTAATGCGAGCAGGATATTAATGCGAAAAATGCGATTGGCGTATGGCCGCATTTAATTCC
>JAUTBT010015072.1:0-22702 GCA_032361225.1 Lepetodrilus schrolli
GTACCAGCCGATGCTCGCAGGTTTACTGCAACATTCAGCGCTACGGATGTTGCGGGTTTCCTCCTGCTCTAAACTGATAAGTAGTGATATAAGTGAAAGAATCTTGAAAGCGACTTAAAACCCCAATCAAAAAACAAACAAAAACAAAACGAAAAAAGGTGGCCTAGGGAATCCATCAGTGCACATGTTAATATCCATCTTTAATTCTAGCACAATATCCAAATTATGGGATATTCTTTTAAAAGGCATACTGTATACTTTCCTTTGGACAACATTGGAGATAAAGGTGCAACATTTACATTCATTTGGCATATGTATAATTGCATTGGTACTTCAAAGTTTCCTTTCACTGCTCCACTGCCAAAATAAACATGTTTTGACCAACACACATTCTAATAAAATACATCAACCATCAATAAAAACAAATACCAGATACAAATCAGTGACACTGTGAATGAACATCCTTGTAAATAATTATGATCGTCATCGTTCTGGTTGTCAATATGTGCGCATGATTGTTATTGTATACATAAATTAGAAACAGTGTGATTATCCAGTTTTAGTTAATTGGAAACAGTGTGATTATCCATCCAATTATATAGCATAATAGTAATTTACGGAAAGCAAATTAATACATCAAGAATTGATATGTATGGTGTTATAACATAATACTCTTTGGGAAGTAAGATAATTGAAGTTGGGAGTTGGGAGGCTGATGTGCATTTATGCCATCGGAAATATATACAGCTATACATCTACTATATAGCAATGGGTACCCTAACCAAACTTCAAATAAGCAAAGCTACTGCAGACTAAACAATGCATTGAAACAATACATAGCGAATTATAATTTGAACCATCGTACTAATTATAGAGACAATCGCATTGACATGTTTTTACAGTGAATTATATCATTATTAGCTTAACTGAACTGGAGCCAAGCTAAAGTGGCTAATGATGGCTGGTCCGCCAATATTTTATATAACGGTACATTTGATTTAGACTGTCCAATTTGGAAGACATTATTAAGAATATTGTAGCAAATGTCACACTGTTACATAGCTATAGCATTTAGTGAGGTTAATAACCTGATACCACGCAGGTATTGCCCTTGTACATGAAATCGTTTCAATGAACATATCTGACGGATGGCATTCCACAAATCGCATACAATTAGTTCACGTGTACCAGTGGATTCCTTGACTATTACAACATATATTTGACACAAAATTCCAGTCACTACATAGTAAATAGAAGTAAAGTTATGAGAAAATACATTCATTGATGGCGGCCATTTTGAATTTACCTGTTAAAAATATTTTCATTAATTATATGCATACCAGTCGATTGCCCGACCATGAACATATATTGTTTGCCACCATAGTAAATTTCCCAAGGAGGCCAAAGTGGCATACTCGGATTCTCATTTTAGACATGTTGAAGATGTCAAAACACCAATACAACATTGTCTGGACGCTAAACCAGGTTTGCCAAAATATCGCGTTTGACTGCCGGACCATAGTATATGGTTGGAGTCTATGATAAGAATAAGATTTGAGTCTATGACAAAAGTAATATTGATATTGTTTTTTTTTAAATATGCATATGGCTTTTATAGATATATGATAAACATAATATTACAATATATACAGTTCTAATGGCACAAACTGAATAAAGTACAAAATTCCCGTCGATATTGTTGATTTGATATTCCAAAATCAGAAATAATATGTACATTACAATATTAACGAATGACAGAATCAGAATTAAATATCGACTATTTTGGTAAAATTAATGTACTGTTGTTTTTAAATAGAGTATACTGACAAAATTGACACATTAAGAAAGGCTTACCCTCGCAATAACCAGGTCTCAATCTCACCGTTCTCACCGAGTCTTTTACCAGGATCCAAATAAACTGGAAAATTGCCACCACGCACGTCTTTTGTCAGTATGAGATGCCCTACTAATCCTCCTTCATAAAATAACAACTACATTTCCATAATTACGTATCACTATTGAAGTAATCTGTATTATGTACTAATAGATTTCAACACAGACTTTCTGAAGGGATGCAAACGAGCATCGTGTTATAACAATGCTTTATGTATATAGCATCTTTTTTTTTACAATTGAAGCTCGTACAAAGGATGGACTAGATTAAAACCTCGTACAATTAGCTTCCAGTGATAAGGTATACAGTCATCTGTAGCACTTCCGTTGCAGCCGGATGGTGTTCACGTCGATCCTAGTAACGTGGAAATACCGGTAAATGACAAACTGGAACTGACATGTACATGCTGTATAGGTACCGAGGATATAAAGATAAATCATTTCCTTACAGGTGTCCACTGAAATACCACTCAGGAAGTTGAGGAAAGACTCGCACCGGATGTCGTTGGGCCATGAAAGGAATTGCATAGTAGTCAAGTTACCAAAGATGGTTCGCATTAGTAAATGAGCCACACGGCTCACCGAAATAATTATGTGATGGTCTGATATCAATACCATCTATCACGGTGGTAATTCAAAATCGCCTGGTATAGTAGAGTATGTATGCCTTTCAAATTATAGAAATGTCTTAGTTAACATACATGTGGAGTATATCTTTGGATTGGGATACAACATATCCTAAGCAGGCAAAAAGGCCTCAATTGTAGACATGACGTGAGGACTACATAGGTCCTGGTAGATTACAGAAGTCTGTAGTCCTTTGGGAACAGCCTCAATGCTGTTCGATAATTTGCAAATAGAAATGATCATCCAAATTGATGGCTTTCTATAAATAGTGCGAAATATCTTGGACAGAAATGTTGTTGTTATTCCATTATATAATTATGTTTTATCGATTATTTCCCGTCGTCGCTGCCTTAAAATGTGAGCTTGACATTAACTTAATAAGATGCCAATCATACAATAGGCCTACTAAATTCATGTTTTTAAACTCCATATTTCTACATGTACTTCGCTCTTCCTTTACCGTATATGAGTTGTTTATAGCAATTAAAAAGATGTTTCTAATGTAGATCTCTCTCTCTCTCTCTCTCTCTGTCTCCCTCTCTCTCTTTGTCCCTGTCTCTCACTCCCCCTCTCTCTCTCTCTCACACCTCTCTCACACCTCTCTTTCTTTCTCCTCTCTTTGTCTCACCCTCACTCCCTTCCTCCTCTCTCTCTCTCTCTCTCTCTCTCTCTCTCTCTCTCTCTCTCTCTCACACACACACACACTCTCTTACCTGGTGTATATCAATGGATCTGATGGTCGACAAGAGTTGCCTGGAATAAAACTTAATTACCACAAGGTTTACAACTAAGGCATGAAATGCTTGACGTTTGTCTCCAGGCCCGTGATTCACCGTAGTCAGGGCGTATCGAAGACTACGTTAGTTCTTGCTATCGTAAAAGCATGGCGTACGCCCTGATTTAGGCCCGGACTACAGTACGACCATTGTCTGAAACACGCATGCAGGACGTCACTGGACTTGAGTTTTAGAGGATGAATTAACACACGAACCTTCTAGGTTAGACTATCCAGGGTTAAAATAAATCATTTATATTGATTGGTATTATATTTATATGAAAGGAGCCCCTTACATTCTTTACCCTCTGTTATCCAGAAAAATAGACTTACTTAACTGCTCTAATGGGATATTTGGAATAGGAGTATTTGGGTGAGAACAAGGTGTGACACAGACTGCTATGGGTCTATATAGTACAACCACTTGTAGTTGAATCATATCAAACATCTACATAAAAACACCAAACTAAAAAGTATCGCAAGTATGTATACCAACTCCAAAACGGCATTTTGTGTTATGGTTTCTTCTTTCAAAGTATCACGTCTGTGTTATAGGATTACATCTTCAGTGTGTTTGTGAGCCAGGTACAATTACAGGAACTCGATCAAAGGTTTCAAATGGTGTGCATGTACACGTTGAGGGTGATCGGCATTGTGGGACAACACGCTCCACGTAGAGATACTTTGTCCTGGATAATCCCTCTACAAGCATTAGCTCAATCAGCCTCCCGCTGCTGATTGGAATATTACAGAGAGGAGACGTTTAGTACGAAATTTACGTGATATTCCCATCAAAATATTTCTAATACACATTGTGCTGTTTAATTGCCATCAATTTGAAGACGATCTTTGTATGCGAGCTTTGTATTAGCGTGGTTTGATCAATATTTAATCTAATTAATCTACAGAGGAGGGGTTATGTACTCCAGTTGTATGTCCAGTAGTCCTACTCATATCTTGACTATCAACGGGGGAAAATATCAAACAATATATATGTTTTCAGGTTTTACGTATTTACGTATTCTGCTGTATGATCATGAATATTTCTACATTTATCAAATAGGATTGTGATATCAAAACATGCCACATCTAGTAGGCACCATTTCACGAAGCTCTCGTACCCACGTAGATATCATGCCGCTTTCGAAGTGATCAACGAGAACGATAAATACGAGAGCGTTACGGTCTCTTATTACTGGATATGGGAACTTTGTGAAAGTGTAACAGGGGGGTTTTCAACAATGTTTATGCTCTATCCAATTCCGGCTATGAAAGACACCATGATGGATGTGTTGATGTTTTATTTCCAGCTCATTCCAACTTCTGGTATACAGTAGGACATCTCTATTTCACTACTGATTCTCAATATCTCTGGGGTTTTTTTTCTGGATGACACATCACTTTATATATACCTATACAACGTTACTATGGATATTAACAAATATTCAAACATACTTGGTAAGCAAAGCTGCTGCAGACCACCAGACCCTCGTTTAGCGCGGGCATTTAGACTATGTCTGTTTTGTCCGTACAACTTGTAATTATCTAATTCTATTACATCATCATCCTGCAAGAAAGTTTCACATAAACCTAAAATATCACAATTCAAATAATCAATAATATCATATTTAAAATTAATAGCGTCTATATTTTTGGCATTTCTTTTAAAACCACGAACATTCCATACACCAAGCCGTATGTCTTAATGTGAACGTCCGGCCCCACTGCTTGATGACAGTTTACCGTTTCTATGCAGTCGAAGAGTTCATCTTTGCTTTTGTACGCATCAATGTAGACTCTCTTCAGACTCCTTTTCTGTTTATGTCCTCGTTGAAAGTAAGTTCACGTTCTAGGAACAATACGATAGCATGCACCGAGAATAGGTCTACACCATTGATTGACGCGGCGCTCTGTCACATTCCATCTAGCTTGTCACTTGTCAAGAGTCTGTATAGTTTAGAACACTACCCTCTAGAACATTTCATACTACTAGTTTGACATGCAGAACTTCCCATGTACCCCAAAGTCAATGTGTCTTGAATTGAAAAATTGGAAAGTCGGTATCGATGAATTACCAACTCTTTGAAGTCCGGGTACAATGGTGCCGAGATGTGTCGATATAAAACCGATCAACTCACTCAGGGCCTTTGTATTATTGTCAGGTTACACTGTATGGGGATTATATTCTTTGTAAATCCATAGACCTGCGTTAGCAACGATCAGTCATTTACACAAGAGTTAAGCCAGGCTGTCTTTGACTTTTATAAAAAGTCATTCTATTTAGGGATTAAATCTGTATGTTGGCTTTTATTGTCCGCGGTAATTGGATAGAGTATGGTCAATGCTGGGAAGTCCAGCTCCTCACTTTCACTGCTTCTTTCCGCTCCAGTGTGCAGTCGATGGGTTCATTTAGAGGAAGTGCATCTTCCCTAGCTAGTTGCGCTCTGGTTAGACTCTTGAGACTTCCCGTCCTGAAAACCCTTCGTTGTAGATAATGAGACTGCATCTGTATCGTACGCGTACGTCAAAGGATTATTGTCTTCGCTGATAGTCCAAGTATACGAATGCCACTATATTTAGCTCTTGTCTTATTGACTCACACACTTCCTCACTTTGTTATTCACCTCGTACACTAATTCATACAAATGCGAGTGTCCCAATTAATGAAATTCACACATCTTCCAATCATTTCTGTAAATTGTAAATCACACCATTACTCTAATTTCGACACATACAATTCTCTTTATTATATGAGCGAATGAATTATTGTTTTACGCACCGATAATAAATGGTTTATCCACGCAACTTTTATATTTCATCTCTCTCTCCTCCCCCCTCTCTCTCTCCCTCTCTTTCTCCTCCCCTCTCTCTCGCTCTGTCTCCCCAGTCACTCTACGGTATCTCTTTCTCTCATCTATCTCTCCCATCTATCTATTTATCTTTCTCTCTCATCTATCGTTCCTCTCTATCTATTTATTGTTCTTTCTCTCAATCTCCCTCTTTCTCTTTCTCTCTCTTCTCTCTCTCTCTTTCTCTCTCTCAGCGGCGAATACGAGAACCTTTAAATTGTTCCTCTCTATCTATTTATTGTTCTTTCTCTCATTCTCTCTCTCTCTCTCTCTCTCTCTCTCTCTCCGTCCCCCCTCAGATTTCTAACTTACCACCACCTGTGCTTCATTCTAATGTAATGCATACCATTTATAATTTATCACCGACAATTCCAACAGCATTTAGTGAGATAATCTCACTTTAAGTGGCAAGTACTTGTTTTCATGAAGCTATCACACAACCCGAACTTTGCTGTGTTCGTATAGCCAGGTAACATACTAGCTCTTGGGGGCGGGCTCTTCATCGAAATTGTAGTGAAGCTACATGCCCAGTCTAGCACAGGACGCACAGATCTTCACATGGCAGGTGTATATTAATCAGTACCTATCAGTGCTTTTTTTATGTTCAGGGTCACGACCACAATCCCAAAGAGTACCTTCGTAATGTTAAAGAATCAACCGCAGCGCTTTAAGTGAAGTAGCGCTCGTATTCATGAACACGTATCGTTGAGATACTCGGGGTAACTTGGGCGTCTCCTGGAGAGGGAACGTTAAGGAGGGTTTCGGAGGGTCTGCGGGGGACTCGTACGTATAACTAAGACACCACCATACTAATCTGGTCTTATTGTAGTCTTAGGAACTGTCATCGGATGCGAGTAGGAATGAATTATTGAAAAACTGTGTTTGCTCGCACGGCGGTGACTACAGAATGTATACGAAATAACCGTGATAGAATGCCGTCACTTTAAGAACTAGCTACATAATTCGTATGTCACTACTTATATATTGGATTTAATGAAAAAAAGTGTATAATATAGTAGTTAACATTGACCTTACGACAAATCGAAGTAATTTGTCCGCTTTTATACTTTAGTGTTAAAAAACAACACTAGTGTATCAGACAAATTATTCAATTTGAATTGGACGATGACTTAATTATGCTCTAAATATGTCAGTACGTTGTTATTGCTTTGGTAATTTCAATTGTATATTTACGAATACAGACTGTACTCACACGTATTCCACAATCACCGTTTTACCTAATAATGTTACCAGACACTGGCGCTCATTGAGGGGAGAAATCTTTCAATTCCATTATTCAATGTATGTTCGGACAACTGATTGATTGATTGAAGTTTGGTGTTTTTACAGTCGCCTTCCAGCATTGCTGATTTCGGCAGACTGGTGGGCACAACAAATATGTTTGGACTATATACATACCGTACACTGAAATGCTTAACACGTGTAATTGTATCTAAAATATTATATTATAATTAATTTGGCATATCTTTTATTAAATCGACATTATTATTTTATGATTGTATATGTATTCTAGTAGCAGTAGTAATGCAACTGCACATGTAGAATTTTAGATGGAATTTATCATATACTATTATGTTCTAGTCCGAAATTAATATATACATTACGATGATGGAATGCAATAACAAAACACACACGCACGCATGCACGCACACACACACACACACACACAAATACACACGCACACACACACAACATTGTCGCTTAGCTCGTACTGTAGCAACCGTTGAAAACGTGTCCACACCTATAGTCCTGCGTTTGTCTCTAACCGGTGCTGGTATTCATACGCCAATCAATTCACATTCAATTCAAACATATAATGTCATATTTATCCATTCATCTAAATTGTATCGAACCTATTGCATACATTGACCTTCTATATGTTGATATACGTGAATATTAGGAAGATATACATTTGAGTTTATTAATTAAATTCTGGGACTATTTCTTGAAATGATCTTAACCGGTGAGTTAAAGTTTCGTGTGGGTGATATAAAAACTCGGGTATCTTTTAACACGGACTGTTGTTGACAGTCTACCCGTGAAGGAGTGCCAATAATATACACCCGCATATCAAGATGAGAGAGATAGTACACATGCAGGCTGGCCAGTGTGGCAATCAGATCGGCGCCAAAGTAAGTTTTACAAGTTTCGTTAAATGTAAACTACAATTCACCTTTGATATAATACAGCATTTACTCTTATTGATGTCAACGTGCAAAATTGTTCATTCATAAATTTGGCTTTGACTATTTATGCATCCAATTATGCCTTAGTATTCTCTTATATTAATCTCAAATTTGTCAAAAACCTACTTTTGCGCTAATAATAAAGACGCATTTGATAAAAATACCATTGTGTTTGTACATGTATATAAAATTGAATAAATACTTGTATACAACTTAAGAGAATAATTGTTGATCCTGAAAGTATTACATCGTATAAGTTGTGGGACTTTTTACTCTTTGATTACACGATCACAGACCTGTGGCTCATAACAAAAGGACTTTCATGTAGTTGAAATGTTATTGTATAGAGTAAGCAGATACTAACTTACGTTTATTCCGATTGAGACTTTGTTGAAGTAAATACATTATAGTTCCAGTTTATAGCTAATTTTCCAACTCAAATCAACATCTGTCAAGATGCTTAAATTGTAAATGGCCTCAGGTGTAAACAGTTTAAAAAAATTTAAAAAATTTAAATGCTTATTAAGAGTGGGTGAAATGGAAGTTTAAACAGTTTCTCCAGCATAAATATGTCAATAATTTCGTTGTGGTACACGATACTACGAGATCGCTGATGGTAACTACCATTTGTGCAAAGGGACAATGGATGCTTGACTTCATCCGCAGACAATAATTATCGTGATCATTACATTAAAAATGTATGACCTAATGCAATTGAAATTAGCAGGTTAGATTGACAAGTCTGACACAAGTACATCAGATAAGCCACAACAATAATTAATACTGAGACAGTAATAATTAACACTAATGGTGGACAATTAATGATAGTAATAATTAACACTAATGGTGGACAATTAATGATAGTAATATTTAACACTAATGTTGGACAAATCCATTGATCTTTATATGAGGAGGGCTTAAGGAAATGAATGTAAATGGTTATCATTGGCATCTAAGCCTAATGGGCCATAGTGTTTAGTGTTCTAAGGCCAGAGTGTTTAGTGTTCTAATACCATAGTGTTTAGTGTTCTACTTGCGTCATTAATATTGCATATCAAGTAAAACATAGCATACTGGTTACAATGATGATAGAGTGTACGTGTATAATTTCATGTACAAACTTAAAATAATCTGAAAGCGTATAATGCGACAACATCTCAATGGAGAGGAACACACACACATACACACACAACGAGCATGTCCTAGAACGTAAATTACTTTCGTTTTAACTCAAGTCAGATAACAAACTTGTTTTCAATTTATAATCGGCCTTTTCACGACACAATGGGCGTGTGCGGTTTCAGTTTTAGGGTTTTGTTTGATTTTATCTCCACGTTACCCAGACAGTGACGTAAACACGGTTTTCGATTTTAAGCAGGACATGGCACAGATATTAGACATACGTACAAGTCTGAGAAGTACATGTATGAATGTGTTTTTGTGATTTTTCAGACAGGACTAGCTTGATATTATAAAATATTAAACACATTAAGACATCAATGTTGCAATTAAAAATGTCATATACTTCCTGATTTGTTAGTCATACTACCACTACTATTACTACTACTACTACTACTACTACTACTACATTACTTTGCATTGTATTACAGTCTTCAACATAACGTTATGACACATACACTAGCATATACTACTACTACTACCATACTATTAATAATAATTATAAGTATAATATGGACATTTATATAACGACACTCTAGCTAAATCACGAAGGACTACATAGCGCTTACATAAGGTAAGTGGAACGTTTGGACTTCGGAGACAAACGTTCCAGGTTCAAATCCCGTCCCGGGAGCCCGGTATCAATGTTCGCGAAAGTTACCTTTCTAACGCGATATTGATAGAATGCGCTGTCTGTAGCGTGGTAATGCAGTTATCATCCTTGGTCTTGTCAGCACTAGCCGATGTTCGCAGGTTTACTGCAACATTCGGCGCTACGGATGTTGCGGGTTTCCTCTTGCCTTAAACTGACAAGCCGTGATATAAGTGAAATAATCTTGAAAGCGGCTCTAAACCCCAATTCAAAAGAAAATACATAAGGTAGTTATAAACAAATGGTGAAGTTTAAGAGATAAAGAATTTGCGAAACAGATATAGGTTTCTATGATAGGTATATGCGATAATGTGATAATTGTGTATCAATATAATGGTTCTATATGATCTGATGGCGGTAGTACTGGTATATGTGGTGACATGGTTACCATATTATGTTCTAATGTGGTGGTAAAGATATATGCTGATACCATGGTAAAATACAATGGTACGTGCTTATTTGATGGTCACACACAAAGTATTTCCTGATAGGACTGTTACGTACCTACTGTATATTGCTTACACACAGCAAGTACCTTTACATTATTTTACCAACCCAATAGAATGTCCAAGTGTTATCTCGGAACAAATACAAATTGGGAAATAATAATTATATCCAAGAAACACATACTAGATTCCTGAAGCTTGGAATTTCTGAGTAACTGACTTAATAGTTTTCAGGTGTGAGATGCAGGGTACATGTTGTCCTTGTCAAAGACGTTTTGTTGCAAAGTTTTAGATCCTTAATAAAAAATGTTAATATAAAAAAAATTATTACCAATTTTTCAAAAGATGTAAAACATCATTACAAATCGAAAGATTTTCCACTAAACGTCTTTGACAAGGATTAGGTGCATTTTAATCATATAGCTCATGTTGGCGGTTTCAGTTTAATCATTTCTTGACATCGGACCAAACCTGAAGTTGTTACCACAACATGATCCAGTATTTGTATGGCAGTATAGGCAGCTGTTATAAAGTACTCACACTCCTCTTGAATCTGTCTCGAGCTTTATGGCTGGGTTGTACTGAAAGAGGAGAGCTCATTTATTCTCTCTCAGAAGTCAAAAGTGCTTAGCCTGTTCATATCAAAATGACCGATTTATCATGTGATTAGCGAATTTGTCAAAACTCTATCTCAGTATACTGTATTCCCATATAAACTATTGCATTATTGGAGAGCATGTAATACATGCGTTGTCTAATTTGTATTAATAATTATCATATAGTACATGTACCATTTGGTAAACCTTATCAACTTATAAGGTTAATAAAATGTATATTAACTCAACTTATTGTTCTATGCATATTTGAAGATATAGTATCAGTACCATACTACTTGTTAAACTCGACTACTTGTTACAACACAGCCTATATCAAGTATAGCTTGTAGTGCAAGTTATCAACTCATGCCACCCTAAACAAAAGTAAAGTGCACGTTTTCGAGGGTCGCCACTACTCGAGTAACCAGGGAAGTGTACATTAGAGTTCAATACATGTTTGATCAGGTTTAGTGTTAGTAGTTAGTATCCCGGTATCAGTAGTTTCTAAACTTTAATGGTGGTAGAATATACGACATGTTATCAGTCATTGCGAACTTCCTGGTCAGTAGATTCGTTCTTCAAACAAACAGTATATAAGATGTATAGGAAATTAAGAGTCGAATACAGAACTTAATGATACACGTTTACTTTGTTTTGATATATACATTATCCATGCAACTTATATAGCTTGCCGTCTGATACCTCACGATTGAATATTTACGTTTGGTCAACTAGCAATACCAATGATTACGATCATAACGTTTTATATTCAGAATCAATTAGTTGTTACGATCAGATAATTAATATTTCAGGTACAAACAATAAGTGAGATGTTGCTCTCTCAGCCGCAATATAGGTGAATATTTTACCTTTCTTAAATTAGGGATACATTCTTTGACTAATCCCCACATTCCACACATGTTTTATTGGAAATATTTTTTCCGATTTTCGAATTCAAAAAAACAATTTATTCATCTGCAGTAGTTCAAAATTACATTTAAAAAAAAGGTTTTGTATCACGATTCATTCAGAAGCATATACTCAACTACTTCTCGCCCGTGTGAGGGTAACAATGGCGATACTGATATCATCTCAATCATGTGAAACAAGGATATCTCACACGAATGGTTTACATCTATATCTGATGCCATATCTCAAATATGCATCGCCATGCTAGTATAATTATTCACATATCTGCTAACCGGTATAACCTTTCAGGTAAATACTTAATCCACAGATACGTAAGTGTTTGTAGGAAAATCCCAACTGACACCATGTGTAGACCATAATCCTGGTATTAATATGAACTAGACACGAAGCGTTTTACAACGTTGTGTATATGTCAAGATATTGTTTTGAGTTATTAATGTATTATCTGCATGTGTTAACACATATTTGACTGATGTCACAGATATCTAACGTATTATCTTAATATACGCCTAATGAATTCAGATAAGTATCTTAAAAACGGAAACAACTTTATATTGCTATGCTTCCAAATGGTACCAAACCAGTTTTTACATCAAATTTGAACACACACACATACACACACACACACACACACACACACACACACACACACACACTTTCTTTATTGTTAATGCTTACTGGGGTTTGTTTTTGCATACTATACCAAAAGTATGAAAAAAGTATTATTAATATATACACCTGGAAAAAGGTTAAGCATGGCTGTTATTTTGGTCATGGGGCTTGAAAAAGTGCGCTGAACCAGAACCGAGGACATAGAAACTAACACTGCTCAGGGTTAGGAATGTTCGGGGTGCTTAACATTTTCCCACGTGTCTAGATGAATATTACATATATTTTTTGTTGTTGTGGTTGACAACGATGTTCAGAACATTTTGATAATATTATTCCGGTAATTTTGTGTGATTGTTTTAGGTGTAAACTATTATACTTTAGTTCGAGTATATCGACATTGTTTTTTGTCACAATAGATATATTTATAATTGTTACAGAGGATATGCCAAATGCACATGTAATTACCGGGGTAACACTATAGGACTATGAGCAAGCTTTTGAGCGTGAATTTGGCGAAATATAAAAACGCACATTTGTATTATTATTATAACGATTATGATTATGATTATGATTATGATTATGATTATGATTATCATTATGATTATCATTATCATTATTATTATTATCATTATTTGTAGTATTATCATTATCATTATCATTATCATTATCATTATCATTATCATTATCATTATTATTATCATCATCATCATTATCATTATCATTATCATCATCATCATTATTATAATTATTATCATCATTATTACTATTATTATGTATAAGTATTATACACCTGAGGAAAACATTACCCATCCTACATAATACACTACAGGTATACATAGGTAAACACTGTATTTGCTCTGTCCACATAATCACTTCATTCTAATCGTCGCAAATGGTTTAAAGATTCCCGCAGTGACGTTAAACTCAATAATCACTCACTCACTCACTTCATTCTAACACCATAATCACTCCATAACACAATTCACTGATCTCTCTCGACTTCACATTGATAGTAGTAATTCTCTACACAATACCAAATTAAAGTCATTCACAGCAAGCTGACAGATTCGGAATTTCCCCGACATGGTATTCATTTGTCACAAGTAATTCAATTATTATCTTAAAGGCATACAATCACGAGTTTGTTTATATAGTTCATGGTCAAACGTAATTGTGCATGAAAGTATGCACATTTGATGTGTCTACACAAATATATTGGGTAACCAGCTACATTTCCCTCATATCCCACTGGTTTTCAATATTTTCATATTTGATTATTTTTTAATAGGTATTGTTACGTAGCTTTATTGGTATTAGTAGTCATGAAAGGTTATTTTGCCCGTATTCAATGGATTAGAGTTATCATCCCTTAGTCTGTTAGACTATAGAAAATTGAGATATTACAGTACTGATTGTTCGGGTTTTACCGGAAATATAAACTGCAATGGAATTTTACCTATCCTACGTATAGTGGTGAACAGCTATTTGGAAGTACAAAGGCGATTACTGTATATGTATGCCAAGTGCATGTACTTTGAATTTTAAACTCCAATTCGGTCCAAAACGACAAATATTTCTGTGTGATTGTATGCCTTTAAATCTACAGGCGAGTGTATCTAGGTATACCTGGAGAAAGAACTAATGATGATAAACTGTGTTTTATATGCGCCGTAGTCTATGTAAAATACAACATTGATGGAATCAGAATTGGTTTATTTTTTGTCTTTGTATATTTTGAGGAACAGAGAATATTAGTTGAAAAAAACGATAGGGGTTAATATATTACCGCCAAAAATACTCAGCAGAATATGGACATATTTATAAATATATTTAAAGCTAAATTCAGACACATATAAAATTACCGTATCAGCCAGGGTTGCACTAAAATGCCAAACACAGACTTGCAACTTCATAGAGATTACTTAAATTACTGTTAAATTCAGGCTACATCGATTATACGTCTAAACATTTAATAAAATTATAGAATGAAATTTAAAATTTAAATAAATGTATGCATTCGATTGTCTTTGTTTTTAGATATACATGTACATTGTCGCCATGTTGTTGAAACATGTGCATGAATTAATTCGGGCAATATAACATAACAATCGATCATTGTTTTTGGACCACATTCAATACCAAATGTTTAATCTCGAGTAATTGTAAACTGGAAACACACAAGCTAATCTGCCCCACTAACCGTAAGCATTGTGAGCATTTGCAATACATTCCTTACAATTACCAGGAAAATGTAAATATATGTAAATGTTTAGACAGATGCATTTTTACTCTGTGACAGCTTATTGAACCCGAGGGATTAGTTGTACAAATATATTAAGGAGTCTAATCCATGTTTATTAAAATTCGGGATTAACTTATTCTATTGGCCACCGCTATCGATTTCCCATTGATAGAAACGTATTCACCGAGTTAGAAACATTTACCGTTAAAACATTGAACCAATGGTCTGATTAACGACATGCATTAAGAAGGCTTAGAGGCTGTTTAGTATGAATGTGAAGTAAATGGGGCGATGAATAGCATTTATTCCTTTGAATGCAAAGATATTCTTCCATGTCAAAGATTGACTGACTAAAGGTCTGGACATCGTGCACGTGTGGAGCCCCGCAACGGACCATCGTCATCCACACGATTCGTCCCCCGACTTAACCCTACGTAGAAAACCTTTTCATTTTCAGCTACGGGAAGGCAGCAAGGCTAGTTAGCATTCCAATAATTCGATTGACTTTTGTTTGATTTTTCTGTGTAAAATCAATTCGTAGGAAATGCGAGATCAAAATGTGCAATGAAGCTGAAGATGTTTTCCCCAATGGTTGTCGCGGTGACCAAAAGATTAAAGCAACAAACAGTCCATATCGAAATTATATTTGTAAAGATCAAACTTTTTAGAAGTTAAGCCCACATTATCATCCCTTAGCTAAAGTGTGTTGTAGCAAATTAAAATACTGTTTAATATAAGAGGTTGCGTTAGAAATCTAATATCAACCAACATGCGTGTAGCATTGCAAAACTGAATTATGATTTAATGGCACAGGGTAACTAGTATCCAGGTCTGGTTCATGATTTTAGAGAAGAAAAAACCCAATTCTATTGCACCATTCCAGCATAATTTTATCTTAGCTACCGCTTCATTGAAACACAGGCTATTTGACGGATGTTAAGTAAGTATTATGGCCTGTGTTTCAAGGGTGAGCTACCCCTTGTTGAGCATTCCCTGTCTCTGGTAATCTCCACTACAATTCCAGTGGATTTCTGTTTGATTTTGATTTAAACATATCTTATTCGTCAGTAAAGGATTGGAAAAATGTGGTCCAACTTACTAAATCCGCTCCTGTGTATTTATACAAATAATGTACATATATATCATAATGTAATAAAGAACTATTTACAGAAATAAGACAACAGGACAGTAATACATACATACAGCAAGATTATGGAAATATATACAAGTATAGAGACAGTAATATTTCAGGACATAAATACATTTGTGTAGTCATTATCAGGCATGGAATATTAAAAACGATTGGATTTTCTTATAAAAGTATGAACTGCATGAAATATAGCTATGTTAACGTTATAAGATAAATCTGAATTTCCGCACAAGAATAAGTGTAGGTCTACAGTTGCTGTACCTTGAATAATATAATTAATTGTATTTAATAATTGTTCTCTAATGTTTCTGTATAGATTGCAAATTATAAAAAAATGATGTATATTTTCACAAGGATTTCTGTCGGTGCGGTTTCCTCAGCGTTGAGACAAAAATAATTGCAAAGAAATTCAGATAATTGTGCAGGTTACCTAAAATAGTTTATGATAAGATCCTCGATCTGGTCAAGAGATTACGAAACTGAAACCTTTTTCATGCTCACCTCAAAGTGTTGTTCACTATTTCTCATATAAAATCTGATCTTAAGTATGAAATCGTACTCCAAACATTTCCTAATGTCAGAGAATGGGATTTGAGCAATCTTTAACTTTGACTCAGATTGCTCAGATCAGCTGACGTGTGTGAACACATTTACGGTCTAAAATGTACAGACGATCAATGAAGGAAAGTGAAATTCGATGCTGTGTAGCAGAGAATGTCTGTTGGGACTAGATGATCGCTTGGGTCCCCTACCACAGATAAATCATACCTCTGCGATTAAGTCGTAATATACACGCAAAAATAGGAGCTGCGACTCGTAGCGCTACGATAGTTCTGTGGTACAGGAAAAAGGACCTAAACCGCATTTCTAAGGAGGCAGAGTGCACCTATTTAAGCATTTCCCCCAGGGAAGGGTAGAACTCCGTTTCTCTGGAGTAAAGCAGAGTTAGATCAGATGGCCTATGCAGGATTGCGTCTATTATAGATGTACGAAAACGTATGCATTACAATATCGTGCTTCCTGTTTTGTTCAGTTCTGGGAGGTGATTTCTGACGAACACGGCATCGACCCAACCGGTACCTACCACGGCGACTCCGATCTCCAGCTGGAAAGAATCAACGTCTACTTCAACGAGGCCACAGGTGAAAATTGACATCCCGGCAAACACACAACGTTATATAACGTTATTACACTGTTGTGTCAACGTTATAACGTTATTACAACGTTGCGCCAACATTGTTGTTATAACGTTGTGTGTTTGCAGGAATAACACCCATTGGAATCGTTCTCGCCGACTGTCAAACGTTTGACTCATTTCATGTATGCATCAACACTTGCATTCTGTAAAGTTTAAACTGTTTGCTGCAACAGCTTTAGAAGTGAATGTTTAATTCTAATATATAACGGATTATTTCTATCTCTTCTTTTGTTTGGTATTAATGATAATAAATGTAGCCTTTAAATGAATATTATTGTAGCCGGGTGTGATATGAAATGCTCCTACTATTCTTGGCCAGCGGGGTTAGTCGGTAGAACGTTGGACTCGCAATCCAGCAACTCGGGTTGGAATCCCAGGATCACCTCGGATCTTGGTTACATTATTTTGGCGATACAAGTATTCAATGTCTTCTATTTCAACATCGTACCATATATAGATAAACGAACGTTTTTATTTCCACGACGAAGCCAATTAAATTGAGATTAAGGGTTTGTGTATTTACAGTTACTGTCGACACGTGACAAAACGTATTCAAATATTGCGACTGCTGCTTTTCCTTGATTGAAATATGTTCTTTGTTATAGGTGGGAAGTATGTTCCTAGAAGTATCCTTATTGACCTGGAACCAGGAACCATGGACTCTGTCAGGTCCGGACCCTTCGGACAGATCTTCCGACCAGACAACTTCGTCTTCGGTGAGTTCTCTTCCTTTGACAACGTTATTCATCAATGATGGCCCATATGTAGGCCCATATAGGGCCATATAGGCCTACTGTGTAGAGTAAATCAATTCGCAGTAGTATAGTGTATCTATAAAATTCAGTTTATTTTAGCAACTTCTACACCGTCTTTCATTACTATTATTAAAGAACAGTAGGAATTAGATTAGTAACTAAACATGAAGTGTTCCAGCGTGATCATGATATGATATGGTCCTTCAGTGCCAGCCGGTGCTTGCAGGTTTACTGCAACATTCAGCGCTACGGGTGTTGTGGGATTCCTCCTGCCCGAGACTGACAAACCGTGTCATAAGTGAAAGAATCGTGAAAGCGGCTGTAAACACCAATTTAAAAAAACCAACACAAAACACAGACAGAACCAGTATACCAATTGTATTGAAGGTATTATGCGAATATGAATGTGAATTGCATCGAAAACCTGTTGCTATTCCTACAGGACAAAGCGGTGCCGGTAACAACTGGGCCAAAGGGCACTACACGGAAGGAGCCGAACTGATAGACTCGGTTCTCGACGTTGTCCGGAAAGAGGCGGAAAGCTGCGACTGTATCCAGGGATTCCAGCTAACTCACTCCCTGGGGGGAGGGACCGGGGCGGGGATGGGGACCCTCCTGATCAGCAAGATCAGGGAGGAATACCCCGACAGAATCATGAGCACTTTCTCGGTGGTGCCTTCACCAAAGGTACACTTCCGCTGGCTTCTAGATTACAATGGTAGACATTAATAAAGATGAATAGAAAAATCAGACTATTTTAATATTATATGGTAGCTATGAAAAGATAGCTATGGAAACTATTGAAAACATCCTGACTAGTAGAGCTCGAATACAAATGGTATTCGAATATACCGACTGAACACATCATCTGTGGTACCTCCACCAAAGACAACTCTTCACTACTATTAAACATTGGTACAAACTATTATTTGAACGATACATAATGCTATGAAAATCAGACAGTGTGTCTTGTATGCTGACATCTATTAAGTTGTCTTCTTCCGAGGGCAAGCAACAAAAAAATGTCTTCGAAGAGAAATGACTCAGATAATTCAATTTCCAAGTAAGGACACATCAGATACATGTATATAGTATTGGTTAGTGTAATATGTTTTCCCCCCTTTCCTGTAGGTATCGGACACTGTAGTTGAACCCTACAACGCCACCCTGTCTGTACATCAGCTTGTGGAAAACACAGACGAAAGCTTCTGTATCGACAACGAGGCTCTGTACGACATCTGTTTCCGGACTCTCAAACTGACCACGCCTACATACGGGGATCTCAACCACCTGATCTCGGCAACCATGTCTGGGGTCACTACGTGCCTCAGGTTCCCAGGTATGGAGACTGAAAAGGGACAACAAAAGGACACGGACTACTTATTATTGTATTGTTTCTGAATTCTATATATGTAATCCTTGGCTCCAGTATATATTGATTGACTTCACAAGACGTGGAGAAAGTTATAAAATAACTTGGTTGAGAAAAATAATTTTAAATCCGACATTTCAAGTTCATGAAAAATAATCATCACATTAATAGGTCAACTAAACGCCGACCTGAGGAAGATAGCTGTCAACATGGTTCCATTCCCACGTCTGCACTTTTTCGTGCCTGGGTTTGCTCCCCTTACCTCCAGAGGGAGCCAGCAGTACCGAGCTCTAACAGTACCGGAACTGACACAGCAGGTGTTTGATGCCAAGAACATGATGGCCGCCTGTGACCCTCGCCATGGCCGTTATCTTACAGTCAGCGCCATTTTCAGGGGAAGGATGTCAATGAAGGGTAGGCAACTCTTGTACTTAATGTATAAACAAATATGGCAGGTCGATGCTTGATTTCGGTGCACATTTCATGAAATGTGTATAGATGACATGAAGTTTATCTGTTGGTGACAACATCAATTCATATTCTTGTATTTATGATGACATGAAGTTTATCTGTTGGTGACAACATCAATTCATATAAATCATAAATACAAGAATAGCTAAGTAACTTTCATTCGATCAAACCACGTGTACAACGAAGAGTATTTTCAAGAATGAATTTGTGGTCTATATACTGTAAATAGGTTAGAAAGGTGCTTCAGATATAATTGAAATATCTAACGTTCCATTAAAGTATATATGCAATGTCTCGTGCACCATCAACTGTGAATTGTACGTAACCAACCAAACAAAAACATCTATCAATGACAGAGGTCGATGAGCAGATGCTGAACGTCCAGAACAAAAACAGCAGCTACTTTGTGGAATGGATCCCCAACAACGTCAAGACCGCCGTCTGCGACATCCCGCCACGTGGTCTGAAGATGTCCGCCACTTTCATCGGAAACACCACGGCCATTCAGGAGCTCTTCAAACGGATTTCGGAGCAGTTTACGGGTAGGTACACGTGTGTGCGTGTTTGTGTGTGCGTGTTTGTTTGTGTGTATGCGTGTGTATGTATGTGTGTGTATGGGTGTGTATGTGTGTATGTGTGTATGTGTATATGTTTGTGTATGTGTGTATGTATGTGTATATGTGTATGTGTATGTATGTGTGTATGTGTGTACGTGTGTGTGTATATGTGTATATATGTGTGTATGTATGTATGTGTTTGTATATGTGTGTGTATATGTGTGTATGAATGTGTTTGTGTGTGTGTGTGTGTGCGCGTGTGTGTGTGTATGTCTATATTCCTATCTGGTAACAGCAACTATTGGAAATGGGAGTCGTGTGTGTACATGTATAATGCGTATACTACAGAACCTTCGACCTGAAATAAAGACAGTGCGGCAGTTAATGTTTGTAAATTGACTCCCTAATTCTCTTGTGGTTAAACACTGAAAGAGGTCAGAGTTTTATTCCCTTTTCACCCAGGGTAACGCCAGTAAAACAATGGGTTAACTGGTGGTCTCGGGTTCTTGGAAGCGCTTGGAAATTAATTTAGCAAAGTATTTTCTATTCTTTGTATTTTGGACTTGTATTTGTCGATCTTCAATATTATTTAGCTTGTAGATGCGACTTGTTAGTTTATGACAGGAGAAAACATGCAACATGTGCACCTTTGTGTTGTAGCACAATCTGTGAGGACCAGCTGGTACTGACAAACCAGTGAAAATAATTAGCACTGCCAGAGTTCAGACATTGCAATTTCATATCATAACCGCATCGGAAAGAAAAATGAGCAATATCTTTCATGGTGTATCATATGTCCCACTTGTCGAATTTCTTTGGGTAATGATGATCGTCCACCCTTAATCTGTACTAAATCCATTTGAACACAACGTATTTGTCTTGAATAAATTAAATAATCTGAGCTACAGCAGCACCTTGGAACGCTCTTCTACGTCACAGATACATATTTTGTTTGCTTATACATGTACGGTATACGTTTGGAAGAAATGTGATTTACAAATAAGCATGTTCGTGTTGAGATGTGCGTTTATCAGTTTGAAAAGGGATGCACACAGTGCCACAGTGTCGGAAAAGCTGATGAACTTGTGTCAGATATTTTAGTTTATAATATGTTAAAACTCATACATCTTGCCCTGCATGAAAAAAATGAACGCATCTGTTGACAATAAATGCAGATAAAACTGTCAAAACTATTTCATATGTCACTCCAATCTGAAAACTACCTCATATATTCATTGGTCCATGTCAACATTTAAGATTATCCTTTGGTACATGTCAATATTTAAGATTATCCGTTTTCCAATGGAATTCTGGTCGTGTTGAATGAAATGTTGCCCGTGAATTGATCAAAGTAATACATGCAAATTAATACATCTTCTACATTTGTCAAAGTGCAGTGCCCGATTTCTCGAAAAGATTAAAGTTTTTATTCAACTCTGAGAAAAGTCAGCAATTTGCATTTTTCGAAACAAACGGGGCCTATTATTAACTGGAAACAGAATGTTTGGAAAATACCCTCAACTAAGTCAATTTACAAACAGTTAAAAGTTTGTGTTTTTTTTTCTCTCAGGAAATTGTGTCAGATCTAGATCGCTGCAATTAATCTCACGTTGTTTAAATCTATTGCGATCACTTTCATTATCATTCTTTATCTGTTTACAAAAATTACATATATTAAAATATTATAACATCGTTAAATTTGTTCGCAGCTATGTTCCGACGTAAAGCGTTCCTCCATTGGTACACGGGCGAAGGGATGGACGAGATGGAGTTTACGGAGGCGGAATCGAACATGAACGATCTTGTGTCCGAGTACCAGCAATACCAGGTAAACAGCATTCTTACCCAATGTCATGGACGTACGGGAGCTTTACTGATTGAACGCATGAGTTATGCGCAGTGCCATGTGCGAAATGCGATGAGCCGTTGCCCTCTCTGAACCACCGTATATTTGCCTTGGTTGAATGCCGATACAGAAAATCTAACAATTATATGCGTTGGTTTTAAGAGTTATCGTTATGGAGAAACAAAGGAAGCTTTTCCTACACTCTCTATTTACCAGATAGATTTAAAATTAAATATTTAAATACTGTAGATAGAATCTGTACACGTTGGTAGGAGAGAGAGAGAGAGAGAGAGAGAGAGAGAGAGAGAGAGAGAGAGAGAGAGAGAGAGAGAGAGAGAGAGAGAG